>CM022753.1:14477397-14652397 GCA_012411365.1 Ameiurus melas | reverse complement strand
CTTGAACTGTGTTGAATTGAATTGTTAAGTGTACCTGTAAAAAACAAAAACCAAGGTATATAAATAAAATACTTACATTTTAGAGTAAAGATTTATTCCATGCATCTTTAGGTAAAAAATGTTTCACAGCGTATCATATAAGTGACAATCAATGAAAAGGAAAGGTAAAGTTTGGTACCCTTTATCCTAAGAGTGTAACACTCAGCTGTATGCCTAGTTTGTACCCTGTCTCAGATATCTGTTAAGGTGTATAAATAAATGGAAAAAGTAGAATAGTTCAGTGCACTGTTTGTTATTATTAGACTGCACATGAATTAGCAGATGTGATATAGATCTACAGTGTAGTGATGAAGTACAACTGATTGGAAACTCCGTGAGAAGGAGTACTGTATGTGACACTGCACTGAACTACTGTAGGAGCATTAATAGAGTGCCTGAACAAATTATTTTGTGTTATTTCACATTAATGTTTTCACTCAGTATGTTACAGTATGTTATAATACAACCAAAGCACAGCATGGCAGATAGTTGAAACGCAACTGTATTATCTACACAACAGTGGGTGGATTAACAGCAATTAATATAATAATGATTTGGTAATTCAGAGACTGTAGTCGAGAACCAATGAATGACGCAATCTGCAAAGACAGTCCATATACTACCAGTGTCAATTCCATAGACCTGACATAACACACTGCAGTCAGTTTAGTGGAAAGAGAAATATGATTAAACCCCAGATATAGCTATTAAATGCACAAGGGTATATGTCAATTTTATTTAGTACATAAACAGTAGCAATAATGGTATGTGTAAACCCCTGTGGTAAATTACAGTATATGGATGTAACTCTATTCACAATTTGAAATAGAAAGACACCTATTTACTACTGAAAATATCATGAACCATTTGCAGCCATAAAGAGAAGAATTATGTAAGCATATCTCAGAGGGTTCACCATAAAATGCAAATAACTTTTGGATTGAAATAACAGAAAGGATAGGGTACATTTTGAAGAACTGCAACAAGGGCCTTTGCAACCAATCAGATGTGACATGTGCTTGTGAAACTCAGGTCATATGATACAGTTTCAAAGATCTCAAAGATGATTTTAAGTAACAATGGGCTTCATTTCTCAAACTTTTAATAAAGTTGTGTGTACCTTCGAACTAAGGGTGCAAGTGAAACATATATATATATATATCTCAGCCAGATTCAAGAATGGGCCAAATATGCACATCAATGGCACAGGATCTTTCTGTTGGCTGAAATAGTGCTGTCTGTAGGCACCTTATATTCTGCTTAATAATCTCTCTCTCTCTCTCTTTCTCTCTCTTTCTGATCCTGACCACTTCTGCTCTCTGGACCTGCCTAATCCATCCTGATGCCTTATTTCAGGTTGAAGTTCTCATCACCTGGAAACCATTCGCTATACGGTATTCATTAAAGCTCTATTCCATGATCGCTTTAGGGCTGCAGATCGCTTTAGGGCTGCTTTAGGGATGCAGTCACCACAAACAGTTTTGCACTCAAGTCTCCATCAGTTGAAAACTTCAACAAAATAGAATTCACGTATAAACTACTGTATATTGAATGTAATGGTTACAAAAATTCCCTTTCTGACCATGTAGTATACAGAGATATAGAAGGGAAGTATTTATAATTGCACTATTCATTATCACCCTTAATGAGGATGGGGTTCCCTTTTGAGTCTGGTTCCTCTCAAGATCTCTTCCTCATATCAGCTCAGGGAGTTTTTCCTTGCTACCATTACCTCAGGCTTGCTCATTAGGGATTAATTAATAAATGTAAAATGTATATATTGAATAAAAATGTCCATTGTTAAATGCGCTTATGCAAATATAATTGAATTGAGTTTAATTGAATTGAATTAAATTGAATTTTCTGCTGCAGAGGATGGCCTCACATGAACAGCCTAACAATCAGTGAGATTACCGTGGATGGTACCACTTAAAAAAGATGGCTTAGGACTGCAATTGCTATGAACAGCTTTGTACTCAAGTCTCCATCATTGAACAACTGATAACTTCAACAAAATAGACTTCATTTGAAATCTATAATGAATTCAGAAATAACTGATGCTTATATTCATCAGTTCCTGGTTACATAATTACACTTTTGACTATATAGTATACAGTTCTGAAAACAAGACATGGCTCAAGCAGCAATATGTTTTAAGGGTCTTGGGTTGTGTACATACATTTTTTTTTTCAGTCAATCACCAACATTTGATAGGAACAGTTATACTGTCTCAATCTTTAGTCAAATCTTATTTATTTATTTATTTAGTTTGTTAGTTAGTTGTTTAACTGTTCCTAATTTCCTCCCTTCGTGTATTCATGTTGCTCCATGTTAGCCTGGCTTGCTAGCTCAAGTCTTTATTTGCCTATGTTAATTAGGCTGAGCCTTCTTTGTTCTTTGTGTACTTGTGACCCGATGAGTTTGCCCTTAACTCCAGGATATTCAAAATCACATTTTTGAGAGGCAAATTTAGGAGGCAAAATTGTGAAATGCCAAAATGTTGAAACATTCAGATATCTAGACAGGATTAAACTTAGATGTTACATCATCTCCACACGGTAAAAGCGGATAAGTTCATTTAACTCAAAACATTTGAGGAAACTAATTACCTCAAAATTTTGAAGTTGATAAATCAATTTCTTTAAGCCAAATACACTTAAATATAACAATTTTGAGTAAAATTTTTGTTATATTTAAATGTATTTGGCTTAAAGAAATTGATTTATCAACTTCAAAATTTTGAAGTAATTAGTTTACAAAAACTGCTGTTTTAGAATCTTAAAACAGCTCATTTGGAAGTTGACATACTGTCTGAAATGGTTATAGAATCAGTAGCACTGCTGCTACTGCAGATCTGTAGTTGTGTCACTCAGGCAACTCACAACAATACACCACTCTGAAATACAGCCCTCCAGCCCAATATCCAGTGTAGTTGCAAGCACTCACAGTTCTTATAAAAGTCCAAAAGAATAAGTACTTGAGAGGGTGCCAAGTATGTACAGACAATTGCACTGAGTTTTTGGCATGTTACACCAGACTGTGTGCAGATTGTGTTAGTGTTACATTCATTGTTGTATGATTGATTGTACTACCTGCAGCTGACAACAGAAAGAAAATCAAAGCTCAAGAAACCTTTCAAAAGCTATTCCAGTTTTGTAGTGGATTTTATCTTGGGTTGGAAAACATCCACACAAACAATATAATCCTCTGGAATTTTCTAACACTTCAGTTTTTGAAGTCTGGCATTATTTTTGGTTTTAACAAACAGACCTAGCATTTAGCAAATGCTTTAAATATAAGTAAAACAAAAGTAAGTTACAGTATTGTAGATATGTTTAGACAAATTACTTTCTGTATTAAATATTTAATTTGTTTGCATTTATTTATATGTTTAACACAACACAGGTTTATTAAAAAAATTGTTAAATATATGTGTGCCACAAGTATTGGCACCACTATGATTTCATATGAGAAAAATATATTTCCCTTATATAAATATAAATATAAATAGTCCCTTAGTCATACATAACAATGGGTAATACCAAGGAATATAGCTGTGATGTGCGGCAAAAGGTTGTTGAGCTTCACAAAATGGGAAGTGGCTATAAGAAAATAGCACAAGCATCAAAAATGCCCATTTCCACCATCAGGGCAATAATTAAGAAGTTCCAATCAACTGGAAATGTTATAAATCAACCTGGAATTGGATGTGTGTCTATACCAATTGTGGGCAATCATATCCGGAAAGGGCTGGTGTGGGTGCAGGTTTTCATTCTAACCATGCAGAAGCCACACCTGAATCTATTGAAAGCCAAGATCAACTGATTAAACAGGTGGAATCAGGTGTGTCTCCTGCTTCGTTGGAATGAAAACCTGCACCACATCAGCCCACCCCTGGTCCATTCTATACCGCTTATCCTTTTCAGGGTCACGGATAGCCTTTTCAGCCTATCCCAGGGAGCATCGGGCACAAGGCGGGGTACACCAGGGACAGGGTGCCAATCCATCACAGGGCACAATCACATTCACACACCCATGTGCAAACTCCGCACACACAGGGCCACAGCAGGAATCTATCGGCGCCTGGAGGTGTGAGGCGAACGTGCTAACGCTAAGCCACCTTGCGACCCCTGGTCTATACTGTCTCAAAACACGAAGAAGATGGTTCTAGTTGTCAAAAAATCTCCAAGGATCACAGCTGGAGAATTGTAGAAGTTAGTTGCATCTTGGAGTCAGAAAGTCTCAGAAACTAAAATCTGAAGTCACCTACATCACCACAAGTTGTTTGGAAAGGTTTCAAGAAAAAATCCTCTACTCTCATCCAAAAACAAACTCAAGCATCTTCAGTTTGCCAGACACTACAGGAACTTCAAATGGGATCGGGTTCTATGTTAAAAAGAAACTAAAATAGAGTTTTGGATCACACAGAGAGGTAGACATATGGAAAAGTACCTCTTATCCATCAAGTATCCATTCATCTTCTACCGCTTACTCCTTTTCAGGGTCACGGGGAACTTGGAGCCTATCCCAGGAAGTATCGGGCACAAGGCGGGGTACACCCTGGACCGGGTGCCAGTCCATCACAGGACACAATCACATACACACTCACACACCCATTTTATACACTATGGACACTTTAGACATGCCAATCAGCCTACCATACATGTCTTTGGACTGGGGGAGGAAACCGGAGTACCCGGAGGAAAACCCCACAGCACGGGGAGAACATGCAAACTTTGCACACACATCGCCCCGGTGGGACTCGAACCCCGGACCCTGGAGTTGTAAGGCGAACGTGCTAACTGGCCAAAAACAAACTCAAGCATCTTCAGTTTGCCAGACACTACTGGAATTTCAAATGGGATGCGGTTCTATGGTCAGATGAAACCAAAATAGAGCTTTTTGGCAGTAAACACCAGAGGTGGTTTTGGCACACACAGAGAGGTAGACATATGGAAAAGTACCTCATGGCCACAGTTAAATGTGGTGGTTGCCCTTCATTGCTTTGTTTTTCTGCCAGAGGACCTGGGCATTTTGTTAGAATACATGTCATCATGGACTCAAATATCAAATATCAACGGATATTAAATAAAAACCTGAATGCCTCTGCCAGAAAGCTTAATGTAAGCATGGTTGGATCTTCCAACAGGACAATGATCCAAAACATACATCAGAATCAACACAAAAATTATTTACTGACCACAAAATCAAGGTCCTGCCATGGCCATCCCAGTCCCCTGACTTGAAACCCATAGAAAACCTGTGAGGTGAACTGAAGAGGAGAGTCCACCAGTGTGGACCTCGAAATTTAAATGATCTGGAGAGATTCTCTATGGAGGAATGGTCTCAGATCCCTTGCCATGTAGTATTCTCCAATTTCAGGAGTGAAAAAAAATTGCTGACATTGTTCATGACATCAGCTGTAGGCTATGATGTGCTGAAAGTAAGGTTTAGTTTGTCAGGTACTGTAGTTAATGTCCAAAAATGTCCATTTGTCCTAAAATGTTGCATAGAAATGCAGATAAGTTTAGGTGTCCCAAGTGACCCAACGGAAAATCGCTTGCCACATTGTTGAGAGATCACGAATTCCAATGATGCCATAGCCATCCACGGCCAAGGGACACTTCCACATTCTTCTTAATACACTTCCTGCATTTCCAGTTCAATCACTCACAATGGTGACTGTGTCTGCAAGAGCTCCTGAAGATTAAAGTTAATGTTGTTCATCAGATATCTAAGAATACTTACTCCCCAGAAATGTGAGAGCCACACTATTTCAAAATGGTAATGGTAGTGCAACTAGTGCACTGGCTGTGATTTCTGGGTGGGAGGGATTGCATACTCCTCTCTCCCCTGTCAATCACTGTGACACTAGCCAGGGCCAGGCATTTGTTAACTCATATGCTGAAGAGAGCAGATAGTGCTGCCCTGTGACATAGCATGAGCAACAGTATAAAAATATGTGTTTGGCTGGCTTCACGTGTCTCAGAGGATGCACATGTTAAACTTCATACACCCCAGTGCCAGGCAGGTGAGTGTACTGGACCCCTGCTTGTATTGTTCAATACAGACGCTGTGTTGAAGGACTCCCTGATCTTCAATAAAAGAAGCAAATTACTACAAATCTTTTATGCCATTATGTAAAATTTTACCAGTGATTTCAAATCTGTTTCAAGGAATGGATAACTTGAAGTGTGTGTGTGTGTGTGTGTGTGTGAGAGAGAGAGAGAGAGAGAGAGAGAGAGAGAGAGAGGGTAGAGAAAGATAAGTTTCCAGTATATGTTATAAATCAGTTTCCCATGTTGTTTTTTAATATAATCTGTTAAGAAAAAGACATAATCCGAGTTCATCTAGGTCCTCAGTGCCAAAATGCTTTAAAGGCATTTTCACAAGCACAGGACAATACTACAAGCCCCCAATGTTTTGGTCTAAGTCGCAGATATTTTCACACACATTACATTCTCCATGAGATTCCACTCGCTTAGCTTCCAACATTCATTGTGGATTTGACCATAAATAAATCAGTTAAATTCATGGCCCATTGCAAGTAGTGCAACATTAAAGCCATGCTTTCTGGGTGGGGCGATGGCATACTCTCTCTCTCCTATCAATCATAGTGACCATAGACAATTAAAGGTGTCTGTAAGCTCATGCATGCAGAAGGAAGTGGATAGCGCTTACCTCTGCGGGTGTTACACAGCCCTGTCATGCTGCATCACAAGCAGTTCAAAAGATACACGGTCTTATCCAGTAACACACTATGCCAAAATTTTAAGAAATTCCAGAAATGATGAGGAAGAAGGTGATTGAAATACCTCAGTCTGGGAAGGGTTACAAAGCTATTTCAAAGGCTCTGGGACATCAAAGAACGACAGCGAGAGTCATTATCTCCAAATGGAAAAAAAAAACTCAGCACAGTAGTGAAACTTCCGAGAAGTGGCCAACCTTCCAAAATTCCTCCAAGAGCACAGCAACTTCTCATCCAGGAAGTCACAAAAGAGCCAAGGACACTATCAAAGGAACTACAAACCTCTCTTGCATCAAAAAAGGTCACTGTTCATGACTCCAATATCAGAAAAACACTGAGTAAAATGGTGTCCATGGAAGAGTGGTGAGGTGAAAACCACTGCTAACCCAGTAGAACATTAAGACTCATCTGAATTTTGTCAAAACACCCCTTGATGTTCCTCAAACATTTTAGGAGAATGTTCTGTGGACTGATGAGTCAAAAGTGGAATTGTTTGGAAGACAGGAGTCCCGTTACATCTAGCAAAAACCAAACACAGAATTTTTATCATACTTACAGTCAAGGTGGTGGAAGTGTGATGGTGTGGGGATGCTTTGCTGCTTCAGGACCTGGACAGCTTGCAATAATTGAGGGAAACAATGAATTCTGCTCTCTAGCAGAAAATCCTAAAGGAGAATGTCCGGTCTTCAGTTCGTAAATTGAAGCTCAAGTGCAACTGGATTATGCAGCAAGTGAAAAGTAAGTGAAAGTCTGATCTCCAGTTATCGGAAGCATTTGTTTGCAGTTATTGCTGCTAAAGGTGGCACAACCAGATTTTAAGTTTGAGGGGCAATTAGTTTTTTACATGAGTGATAGGTTTTGGATAGCATTTTTTTTCTTCAATAAAAAAAACAAATAACTGTATAATGTGTTTGCTCAAGTTGCCTTTGTTTTATGTTGTATTTCATTTGATCTAAAACTATTTAGTATGAGATATACACAAAACAGAATAAATCAAAAGTTTTTCACAGCACTATACCTGTGAATCACCCTATGAACCAAAATATTTAAAAAATGCATTTATCATTAAGGAAAACTTTGGGACAAATATGTATGTGAAGGGATGGCTAGAACATATATAAATAATAAAGTAATATTATTGATTGTGTGTGTGTGTGTGTGTACGTATATATATATATATATATATATATATAGCAGTTTAGACATTAATGGCTGTGTGTTGAGTTATTTTGAGGGGACAGTAAATTTACACTGTTACACAGGCTGTACACTCACTACTTTACATTGTAGCAAAGTGTCATTTCTTCAATGTTGTCACATGAAAAGATATAATCAAATATTTACAAAAATGTGAGGGGTGTACTCACTTTTGTGAGATACTGTGTATATATATATATATATATATATATATATATATATATATATATATATATATACACAGTATCTCACATATATACATACATATATATACATATATATACATACATATACACACACACACACACACACACACACACACACAATAATAAAGATGTTTATTTTGCTGATGGTCCATTTATTAAGATGTCCACTAGAGAGTGACAACTTCATACTGCTCTCTGGCTAGCCATCTCATATACAATCTAAACATGCTACAGTTTTCAAGGGCCCATCTAATCCTACTGAAGGTTTGGTATTGGCATAAATGTTCTACACAAATATTTGTAACAGTTTTAAGCTAAACCTTAAAGGTAATACCATGTGATTTGGGCCTAATGCACATGGTGTAAAGAAGAAAGGACCTCTTGTTTTGGTGAGGAAGCTGTGTCACCTGGGTATACTGATGTATGGGGTATGTCAGAGAAAAGAGAAGAGCTTTGTAGGGGGAGGGGTTGAAATACATCATATGCATCCAAATCAATAGACCTGTGAGAATAAGACAGGGACATAGAGTCATAGACAATGGTAGCTTTACTGCATGTGTATTGTATTCACATTTATGTATATAGACAGTTATGATATTCTAGTGTCAATTTAAAGACAAATCATTTATAAAATTCCAAGTATTACTTTAAATCTAGCAGATAATATCATTTAAATAACCATATATATATATATATTTTTTTAAACATATTTTTTTAAGGCATATTGGAATAACTGAAGGCGAGGTTTCTGCAGCAATAAAATAAAGTAATGCAGTAATGGATTTCTGTATACTGTGTTGCATTTATTCATTCTATGCATGTTCTACTTGTGTCTGCATGGATTTGCTCTGCTTTAATTCTATTACATTTTTATTTATATAAAGCTTTTAACAGTTGACATTACACTATGACATGTATGTGGATTGGCTACACTAAATTGCCCATATTGGCCCCTAGAATAAGGTATGAATTTGTGAACATATATGTGCATGGGCACTGCAATGGAATGACATCCCACCCAGGGTGTATTCCTGCCTCACGCCCATTTATTTCCCCCAGATCCACCACAACCCTGACCAGGATAAAGCAGTTACTGAAAATTAATGAAATAATCATTCATTCATTCATTCATTCAATAATTAATATGCTAGAGAAACATTTTGTATCCTTTTTTTTAAAGCCCGTTCTGCTTTTCATTCAGCATGCTTCCTGAATTGGAAAAGGTTTTAAAAAGCCTAAAGGCAATAGCTAGACAGGGCTATTCAGGAGCATCTGGGAGGAAATTAGGGGTTGTTGATTGTGTCAGCACTCCAGTGCTCTTCTAACTGCACCACTGAGACCCAGTTCTTCAAAATAATTTCTATGTACATGTAATTATTAAGTCTTGCCAGGAGGTGGCAGAAATAAACTGACATCCAGACATTCTCTGGGAAAGAGATCAAGACCAAACAAACTATTGACTTGTAGCCTTCACTGTTAACTTTAATATTTTGCATGCTGCTATAGTAATCTATCAACAGGACTTGTCGCCTGGCTTGTCTGACTAAATTACAGTCGTTGCTTGGCCTGATAGACCACAAGGGATATCTGACCCAGATCCATGTCCCAGTGCCCAAGGCAAGCACAAATTCACCAAGATGCTCATCCTGTTCTCACACAAAGGGGTTGGGAGTTTGTATGTGTTTGTGTATATGCATGTGGGAAAAAGAATGAGGGATAAATAAAGTGTGTGATTGTGCATGTGTGTGTGTGTGTGTGTGTGTGTGTGTGTGTGACAGAGAGAGAGTGAGAGAGAATGAACTAGAAAGTAGATGTTATGACAGTGACACATAGGTGGTTTCTTGTCTTGTCTGTCAGGTAGTAATGCTTGATCTTCTTTGTGTCTCCAGTCTGTTTGCCTTGAACATCAGCCAATTTCAGTTCCTTCTGTCTGCTCAGCAGCATTGAGGTTTCTGGATAAGGCGATACACCCACACAAACATGTATATTACACACAAACATGCAGTAGTAAAAACATAGTGTACATGTATTTTATATAGTGTATGTATTTTATCAAATACACTACAATTATCCAGTCAGCCAATCATGTGGCAGAAGTAAAACATTATGCAGATATAAGTAAAGAGCTTCAGTTAAATTCACATCAAACATCATAAAAGGGGAAATGTGAGGTCAGTGGTTTTGATTGTGGCATGGTTGTTGGTGCCAGGTGGGTTGGATTGAGTATTTCAGAAACTGTTGATCTCCTGGGATTTTCATGTACAACAGTCTTTATAGATTACACTGAGCGGTGAGAAAAACAAAAAACCAGTGAGTGGCAGTTCTGTCAGTGTAAATGACTTGTAAATGAGAGAGGACGTAGGAAAATTGTCAAATTGTTTTGAGCTGACAGGAAGAATGCTGCAAAACAACTGCCACTCTTTATAAATGTGGGGAGCAGAAATGCATCCCATAACATATAACATTGTGACACCTTTTCAGGTTTGACCAGAAATGAGGAGACAGGAGGCAGGCTTGGGACAACTCAAACTTAAATGGCTGAAGTGCCAGATACCAAGACGTGATCTGTGCGTTGGCATCCTTTATGCAGTGCAGAAACTGGAGTGGGGTGTGGTCCGAACAGAGCATGAAGGTCTGTCCCAATAGATATTATCGGAGGGTTAGGACTGCCAAATTCATGGCCAGCATTTTATTTTATCATGCTGTACTTGCTCTCTTGCACTGAGAGTTTGATTTGATGTACAGCATGGGATGTTACTCCACCTCCAATCACCTGGGACAACACAGACCCCAGACCCCAGACCCCAGACCCCAGAATAATCTATCTGTGGTCTCCCACAGAGTGCATCTTTCACCATTATAGAAGCCTGTTGGCACAGCTCCATCTGGCACTGGATTGGACTGGACAGGATCTGGCACTCCCTTTTTAGTGAGATCATTCAGTGGGCTGGTGACATCTGAATAATTAGGATCAAACCTACAATAATAGCTAGCCACCCTCAGAAAATGTCTCTGCTCCATTTTGTCTTGGGTCTCTGGAACACCGCAATCGTTGCTGTCTTATCAATTTGCCGTTGGCCCAAATGGAATAAATGGAATGTACCATACTTCCACCCATCCAATCGCACACTTCTTTGGTTAGTCCCACCCATCTCAAGTATCTCAGGACAGACCTCAGATGCTGACCATGTCACTACCAGTCATTTCTATAAATAATAATATCTTCCAGATAGGCAGCAGCATAAGCAACGTTCGGACAGAGGATCCTTTCTATGAGTCCTTGGAATGTCACTAAGGCTCTGAATAAACCAAAAGGTTTATAAGCTCACAATTTTCTGAAGGGTCAAGAATAGACTGAAAACATATTTGTTTAGTCAAGCTTTTTGTTCATAGTTTTTTTTTTTTGTTAGGTAAAGGAGCAGATCTGGAGGGTTCATGGACATGTGTTTCGGTGAACTGGGATGTTTGGATGCTTTCACCCCTGAGATACCAGAGGTCTTAAACCCTTCTGCTTTCTGGACCTGCCTGATCTATCCAGATACCCTACCTCTGGTTGGAGTTCTCATCACCTGAAAACACTCACTGCTGCTGAGGATGACCCCACAATGGACAGGCTAAAGATCAATGAGATAAATGTGGATGATACCACATAGAAACCATAAAGATGGTGTTGAATGTTTTTCCTTGGATAGCCTTAGAACTGCATTTGCTAAGAAGTCTCCATCACTGAAGAGTTGACTCAAAACTATAATAAATTCATGAATTCAAAAATGACTCTGATTATCATGTTAATAAGTTGCTAAAAAGCTCATAAGTTCCTGCTTACACAATTGCATTTTTGACTATGTAGTATATGGTTATATAAGGGAAATAATTTAAAATCGCAATAACCAGTGTCACTCAAACTAGGATGGGTTTCCTTTTGAGTTTGATTCCTCTCAAGGTTTCTTCCTCATGTTGTCTTTTTCCTTGTCACCATCGCCTCTGACTTGCTCATTAGGGATAAATTTCCATGGGAACCACCTGTCTCCATGGTTTAAAGAGATTGAGGTGGTATATCTGCTGCACCCTGCTTCTATCCATTTGCTTTACCTCATAGCAACGACTCACTGTGAGTCCTTGGAGGGACCTTGACATTTGGCAAGGGTCAATTCTATTGTTTTTGCTATACACTGAAAACATACAGACAGATGAATATGATACGATAGATCAGAATTTCAGCTTTAATTTTCTGATATTTAAATCTATGATGTGTTAAACAACTTAGAACATGGCACGTTTCTTTGACCCCACCTATGAAAAAATATTGGAACATGTGACTGACAGGTGTTTCAACTTGGCCAGGTGTGTCCTGTTAGATTGAATGTTTAAATAGATAACAGCTCTGAATATCTACTAGTGGTTTGATCCGTTTTTTTTTGTTGTTAAAAAAGGATAAACCAAACCGGTGGTCTGAGTCCCATACGCCACAAGCCTTCCCCCGATCAAAAATGGGATGTACCACATACCGGTGACAAACCTGCTGCTCACCTGCCCCCAGATATGCCATCAAGTGGTCCTCAGCCAAGTTGGACTGCCTCTTCTAGCAACAACGGACGGTGGCACCGGACCCATTCCGCCATCCCCTCCGGTAGCCAGGCAGTGAACTGCTCCAGCATTATTAGGTTGACTACTTCTTTGGCTGTTGAATGTTTAATATTGTGGAACATCTGTACCACTAATTACTTCCTGTTATAATAACAGTAAACAGTCCTTCCTTCACCACCCTCTTGTTTTCGCTCTATCGTGATGTTAATAAGGCAAAAAAAAAATTCAGATTGTCATGTTACAGAGAAACCACAAAACCCTCCATCTTGAAGACTTTCCCATGGCAAAAAATATACAGCTTTACCTCTGCTGACATTGGAGACTCCTTTCAAAAATGCTAAGTAAACATTTTCTCACAGAAAGCTTCACCATATCAGCAGTTACTCAACTTTTTAAAATCTGTCTACATGGAGTTTCTGCCATACAAGTTCTTGTGTAGTTTGTTGCCGTAGACATGATAATGTGTTAGGATGAACACAATTCAAGCATATCAGAATGTGTATTTTTTTTTCCCTGCTCATTTTGAAGTGACAGAAATAAAATGAAATAAAATATTTAGACGTCTTCAGAATTATTTGTAAATTAAAAAATTTAAATACTGCTTAACTAATAAGTTTTCACTCTCTAAGTGTCAGTTAAGAGTTAAGTTGTCTTTGATGTGTCTTTATAAGCTTTGCACATTTTGATTTGAGCATTTTCTTAATTTCTTTCTCCATTTCTCAATGCAAATTTCTCAAACTCAGATTAGGTGGACAGCAATTTTTAGTCATGTTACAGATTTTCCGTTCAATTTAAGTCTGACTCAGCCATTCCAAAACACCAACCTTCTTCTTCTTCTTCTTCTTCTCCACTCAAGTCTTTCCTTTGTAGTATTTGCCCTGTGCGTTGGCTCATTGTCCTCTTGGAACATACTTCCACTCGAAATGCAGATGACTGGCTTACTGGAACAGGTTCTCGCCAACAATGTTCTTATATTCGACTCCAGCCATGTTTCCTGTGATGGCAACAAGCTTTCTAGTTCCTCCTGCTGAAAAGCAAGATCATGATGCTACCACCAATTGCTTGATCATAGGAATAGTTTTGCTTGGGTGTTGGGTTGTATTTGGTTTGTGCCAAACATTGTGAAGAGCTGATGATATTGTTGATAGCTGCACAGGTTCTGATATTTTAGCTAGTGAGTTCTGTAACACCCTTCTTGCCCAAGCACTGAGTTTGGCCTGATCCTGATTGTGTCTGGGTTGTGCCATATTTTTTTTCTTCTTTGTTAATGGATTTCACAGTGCTCCTAAAACGATTGAAAACTTTGCTGGTGTTTTAATAATGTTTTCCATATTTTTTCCTCCTAACAAATTCATCTCGAAGCTTCACAGGCAGTTCTTTGGTCCTCATTACAGCAGGACAGATCTGATCTGATCTGTTTTTAACTGTGAGGCCTCCCTAAGTCAGAGGTATTTATTGTGCAAGCATACAACGTGGCACAAGTGGATTTAAAAATGAACACAGGTGTGCCTTGTTTAACATATTTAGTGTGAGAATACTACTCCTGATTTAGATTGCTAAAAGAAAGAAGGAAGAATACAATTATTTTATTTCTGTAGAGAGGTACTTCAAAATGAGCAGAAAAATACTTTCAATACTTTCAAATACTCTCAAAAACTCATACTTTCCAGAGGCACTATACTGTATATACAGTATCAAGAAATGGTATGTGAACCCTTTGGAATTTCATGTTTTTCTGAATAAATTTGTCATAAAATGTCATCTGATCTTCATCTATGTCAGGGGTATTGACAAATATAATGTGCCTAAAAGAATAGCACAAAAAAAATTCGGATCTTTCATGTCTTTATTGAGAACAACCAAAAAAACTCATAGTGCTTGTGGAAAAAGTATGTGAACCCTTGAGTTAATGACCTCTAAAAAGCTTTTTTTTGCATACTTGGAGTCTCATTAAGAAAACGAGTTTGGAGGTGTGGACTACAGCTACTTTGACTGATAAAAACCCATCAAACTTTTGGAGTTTGCTCTGCACAAGAAGTACACGCTTATGTGAGCCATGGCTCGCCAAAAAGAGCTTTCAGAGGATCTACGATCAAGAATTGTTGATTTACATAAAGCAGGCAAGGGTCAAAAAGTGATTTCAAAGACTTTAGAAATTCACCAGTCTACAGTTAGGCAAACATTCTACAAATGGAGACACTTTGGGACTGTTTCTACTCTACCAAGAAGTGGGCGCCCAGTCAAAATGACACCAATAGCACATCGAAGACTCATCAATGAGGTAAAGAAGAAACCCTGAATGACAGCCAAAGATTTGAAGGCATCATTAGAACTGGCTAACATCTCTGTTTATAATAAACCACATTCTACAATACGTAAAACATTGAACAAGCAGGGTATCTATGGCAGGACACCACGAAGGAAGCCACTGCTTACTACAAAGAACATTGCTTCACGCCTGAAGTTTGCATAAATTCATTCCTACATAGACTTGGTAATGTGGCCTTTTACTTTAAAGCAATAAATGCAGTGCTGAATGGGTAAAGCTCTGCAGTTTTTATGTCATCTCTTGTTTCATTATCAAATGAATGAATTTCTGAAAAAAAAAAAAAAAAAAAAAAAAAAAAAAAAAAAAAAAAAAAAAAAAAAAAAAAAAAAAAAAAAAAAAAAAAAAAAAAAAAAAAAAAAAAAAAAAAAAAAAAAAAAAAAAAAAAAAAAAAAAAAAAAAAAAAAAAAAAAAAAAAAAAAAAAAAAAAAAAAAAAAAAAAAAAAAAAAAAAAAAAAAAAAAAAAAAAAAAGAAAAAAAAAAAAAAAAAAAATGATTTTTTTGTGGAAAAAAAAAAAGAAAAAAAAAATATAAAGGAAAAAAAAAAAAAAAATGAGAAATAGTTTTTAAAAAAAAAAAAATATAAATAATTAAAGAGAAAAAAAAAAAAAAAAAAAAAAAAGGGTTTTTTTAAAAAAAAGGGGGGTGTTTTTTTTTTTGGGAAAAAAATGGAAAAAAAATGGTTTTTGGGAAAAAAGGAGAATAGTTGTTGGTTATTGGGAATAGGGAAAGGAAAAAAAAAAAAAAAAAAAAAGGAAGAAAAGAAAAAAAAAAAAAAAAAAAAGGGGAAAAAGAAGAAAAAAAAAGGGAAGAAAAAATGGTGATCAGTGATTGGTCATTGGGAACAATGGTGATCAGTGATTGGTCACTGGGAACGACGTGATCAGGAATCAGTCATTATGAACAAGTGAGATCAGTGATTGGTCACTGAGAACAATGGTGATCAGTGATTGGTCACTGGGAACAATGGTGATCAGTGATTGGTCACTGGGAACAATGGTGATCAATGATTGGTCACTGGGAACAATGGTGATCAGTGATTGGTCACTGGGAACAATGGTGATCAGTGATTGATCATTGGAAAATATGGTGATCAGTGATTGGTCACAGGGAACGACGTGATCAGGAATCAGTCATTATGAACAATTGAGATCAGTGATTGGTCACTGGGAACAATGTGATCAGAGATTGGTCACTGGGAACAATGGAGATCAGTGATTGGTCAACTGGGAACAATGTGATCAGAGATTGGTCATAAGCTTGCACAAGTGCAACTCGCTCTGGCTTTACACACTGGTGGCAAGTAACTCTCTCTCCACTTCTCAAAATCTCTGCTCAAAAAAGATTTGTTGCTAGTCTCTTTTTTAAAATAAAATCACTGAATGGGTCTAAGGGTGACCAAATCAAGTGAGAAAATAACCTTTAATTTTAAAATATATTTAAATTAACATATTTTAATACATTTTGAGAAAATATGTGTTTGCTTAAAGCACTGTAAGCTGTTTTTCTGATTGAGATTTACAACAGTGGACTGATACCCAATAATATACAGCAAGTACAGTAAGATGTAACATGTAATAAGATGATTAGGTATTTCTGATACTTATTTGCATAAATCTTCACCATTAAAGGCTATAAATTCATAATTTCAAATAGATCGTTAGTCAAGCATGCCTGCAGTTGAATGTATTCTGGACACTATTTGCCCTACAGAAATTCTATGGACATTACCTGTATGGGGTTTTGAATTTCCTCCAACCTCCCAAAAACTGATCAGCTACTTGATCAGCTACTTTAAATTGCCCATGGTGTGAATGTGTGTATGAATGTGTGTGTAGATAGAGCCTTGCAATGGACTAACATCCCTTTCATTGTGTATTTGTACATCATAGAGGTTCTGGGTGCATGCATCCCTGACCAGGATAAAGTCGATAATGTGGTTACTGAAGATGGTTGAATGGAATAATAAATAAATGAATGAAAATTGATGGATCATATAACCTTATGTGAGCTGTGTGTTTCATGATTAAATACAACCGATGAATTTATTCAAATGTTTAATGACAATTTAGCATAAGATTTAGATCAATTGTACTTACATATTTGTTTAGTATTTATTCCAGGGGTTCAATAATATATTTAGTAAAGACACACCATATGGGTTGCACAGCATTTACCCTGAAAATGGGTTTATGGTGTTGGAATTTA
The DNA here is from genome assembly GCA_012411365.1 of Ameiurus melas. Classification (NCBI taxonomy): domain Eukaryota; kingdom Metazoa; phylum Chordata; class Actinopteri; order Siluriformes; family Ictaluridae; genus Ameiurus; species Ameiurus melas. The sequence continues at coordinate 14,635,086 of CM022753.1, read as the reverse complement.
AGGTGTTATGGTATTTGTCATTGTCGAGAATTTCAGCATCTCTTACTCACTCAATTTCAGTTATCGTTTTATCCTGGTCTGGGATCCAGAGGACACTAGGTGCACTGGGCATGAGGCAGGAATACATTCACACAGAACATCAAGCGCACACACACAAACAAACACCTACGGAAACCAGTCCACCTATTGGCATGATTTTGTGATATCGGAAACTAGAGCTTAAAGAGAAGCTTAAAGAAAACCACAGACATGGGGAGAAAATGCATAGAAACTCCAATACCCAAAACTCAAGATCAAACCAAGGAACCTGGAGCTGTGAGACAGCAATGTTACCTACTGCATCACCATGCCACCCAATTCCCGTTTGTCACACAAATTTTTATTACTGCAGTAATAAAAAAATACCTTTACATAACAGCTCAAAAAAAATAAATATATATATATATATAGTCTTTGCAGGCTGTACGCGCTGTTTTCAATCATCCCTGATTAAGCCCTGACTAATCAGAATAAACAAAAACTTTGGAATGCCTGTAGCTAACTGAATATAACCTAAAATAAAGTGTAAACCAGGAGTGAGAACATCTAGTGTATCAAAATGAAGCATTCCTGAAAACAGAAAAAAACCTTCACACTTAACACTTACATTCAGGATCCATGCTTTTTTTTAATCAGCAGGAGAACTACACACCATGTAATTTTCTCTTGGGGATATACAGTGGATATTTAAAAAAAAGTCTACCCCCACCCCCTCCATTTAAAATTGCAGGTTTTTGTGATGTAAAAAAAAATGCAGCCAAGATAAATCGTCATATATTTTCCCAACTTTAATGCAACAAACCAAATTAAAGTAAAAACCAAAAACATTTTTAAAAAACAAACCAAAAAAAAAAAAAACTTCAGGTAAGCATCTACCAAATTAGCACATCTTGATTCAGTAAGTGTATTCCACTCCTTGTAATAATGCCTCAAATCTATCAGATTGTGAGGGCATTTCCTCTGTACAGCCCTTTTCATTAGGATTTAGATGTGGGCTGTTACTGGGCCATTCCAAAAGTTTGATCTTCTTCTTCTGAAGCCATTCCCTTGTGGACTTTGATTTGAGCTTTGAGTCATTATTGTGCTGGAAGGTGAACATTTTCTTCATCTCCAGCTGTATAACAACGGCCTGTAGATTTTGTGCCAGAAACATATTAGTATTTGAAGCTATTCATGATTCCCTCTATCTTGCCTAGAGAGAAGCAGCCTCATAGCTGCCACCGTCAACATGCTTCACCATGTGTATATTGGTCTTAGGGTGAAAAGTATTGTTTTTGCAGCAAACATATCTTAGCAAAATGTACACTTTAAAAAAGAATAATAAATTATTTTGTGAAAGTGCTTCCATCTAGCCATCTTCTCCACAGCCCAGACATGTTGACGAAAACAACAACAACAACAACAACAACAACAAAAAAAACGAGAGATTGTTGTCACATTCAGGGAGTGACCAGTACTTGCCAGCAGCAAATTAAATGTTGCCATAGGTCTCTTAGCAGCCTTGCTGATAGGTTTTCTTCCTGTTCTTGGTAATGCCATTGATCCCGAGCAATACCTTTCAACAATAAGATGCTGGACATGCTTTGTAATCTCCTTGAGGATGATGGCTTCAGCAGTCAGATGAAAGCAAGATGATGTCAATAAAATCCTACAGAAACAGCTGTTATTTATTTGGGGTCAATTAGAACCACTTCATTGATGACAGATGTATGATTATTACTTTTGAAAATGAGTTTGAATGTGATTAGTAATTTCTGAGCAGTCACATGCCCCATTATAATAGGCGTGCAAACTAGGTTATTATTATACCCCCTCCCCCCACGTTAAAACCTTTTTATTTGTTTTTCACTTTAATTTGGTTGGGTGCAACATCACATTAAAGGTGGAAAATGATCTGACATGATTTATTTTGTTTTCATTTTTCACATCACAAAAACCTGGGATTTTGAACAGGGGTGCATAGGCTTTTTACATCCACTCTACATGTTTGTCTTTCCATACGTTAGGTCTGTCTTCCCTTTTATGATAGACATGGAATGTTTAATTTCTTTGATAATGATAGGGGAAGGTGATACAGACAGCAGGACTTATGACAGAGAGAGCCTTTATGGCAACAGTAATATTCTGTACCAGATAGCCGCAGGTAAACACCTGCACTGTTTATGACAGTGTTTAATCTTGCCAGGGACTACGACACTTCAAAGAAGGAAGGGGAAGATTAGAACAAGAAGATATTTATGTTTAGAAACCCAACTTGAGGTCGGTTTTATCTTGATAAACATCTTGCTGCCAGCTTGGAGACCATAAAAGCAGTAGACTTCAAACGATGAAAGCACTAAATGAAAAAAGAACCACCAGTGAACAGGCAGTCATAATTATACTCAAAAATGAGACAACCTGATGCTATGATCTTTAAAAAAAAAAAAAAAGTGCTGATGCAAGCAACCATGTGATATTTGAACCAATCACAGACAAGGAGATAGGAGGTTTCAAACCACTAACAATATTGCTTGATATTTTGCTTTTTCATTTATTTATTACAGAAGCTAGCCTCTCTTCTGCTTCTTCTGCCTAGTTACTGATACACCATTGAATGGTTTGTGAAAATTCTGTTTTATACCACATATCTGTTGCATTCACAAGTCTAATTGGTCAGAAGGTGTTGATTTATTTTGTAGAAGGGCAGCTCTGAAAGTTCTGACTGTAATTCGAATGAAGTTTTTATATCATTTTTATATTACCGTGCTCGTTCTAATACATTATTGGTTCTATGGAAACAACTCTTTCACAGGGACTTATATGGCAGATTCTCTACATAATAAAATAATGAATAAAATTTATATTTAACTAAGAAAAACATATAATCATTGCTACATTGATGTTTTCTGTAAGGAAACATTTATTTCAACATTTACAGAAGGACTCTCAAATATGTTGTACAGACAACATGTAAATATTGTAAAGATCAGTAAGTTTGAAAAAAAAAATTCTGTCAACAATGGAACTGTAATTCTGTGATTTTAAGATATTAAGCAATAAATCTTTGAGATCTAATTCAGTCATTACAGGCAGCACATAGAGTAAAAGCACTTGTTAGATTTCACCCCACAGGAATCTACCGTTTACGCCTTTGCGATCTCTGTCATCTCTTCCAGCCTGTTTTACCATTAACTTCTATTAACATTTGGTAACTTTTAGTTCTATGTTGCTATGAGCTAGAAAGTGTGGTTTGCTGCAGAATCAGGCGCCTGGAGAGTCCGAAATGAACACACACTGACAGATATGAGCGTGTTCAAAAAGAGACTTCCCGATTTATTCATTCAAAACAGGAGAATTTATACACATTGTACACATTGATAACAGCAGTACGTGGACGGTTTCTACTGGTCCAAGTGTCAGACAGATTTAGTCAAAACACACAGCACATAGTTATGATACAAAATAAGTCCCATGTCATGTTCACACAGAAGTACATAATAATATCATCAAGGATAGCAGTTGATCAGCTTATTCAAAGAGGTAACTAAATGATTACATTCATCATATATTTGAGATCACTTCTTAATATGAGAGGGTACATAATATAAAATATAAAATGATAAAAGATAATTTCCTTTCAGCACTCTACTATTTTTATTACATATGCATTTACAGTATTTACAATACTTTATTTCAACTGATAAACCATTTCGCTTAATTCAACTTATGGTAGTGCTTGAAAGTTGTGAACCCTTTATAATTTAAAACTAAATATTTCTGCATAAATATGACCTAAAACATCATCAGATTTTCACACACATCCTAAAAGTAGATAAATAGAACCCAATTAAACAAAGGAGACAAAAATATTATACAAATCATGATCCTACCACCATCATGTTTCACAGATGGGATAAGAATCTTATGCTGGAATGCAGTGTTTTCCTTTCTCCAAACATAACACTTCTTATTTAAACCAAAAATTCTATTTTGGTCTCATGTTAGACATTAATATTAGGTGTGAGAGAGGCCTTTAGTTGCTTAAAAGTTACTCTGGGTTCCTTTGTGACCTCACGGACTATTACTCGTCTTGCTCTTGGAGTGATCTTTGTTGGTCGAACAATCCTGGGGAGGGTAACAATGGTCTTGTATTTTATCCATTTACATTCAATCTGTCTGACTGTGACTTGGTGGAGTCAAAACTCTTTAAAGAAGGTTTTGTAAGCTTTTCCATCCAGATGAGCATCAACAATTCTTTTTCTGAGGTCCTTAGAAATCTCCTTGGTTCATGCCACCATACACATCCACAAACATGTGTTGTGAAGATCAGACTCTGATAGAATCCTGTTCTTTAAATAAAACTGGGTACTGACTCACACCTGATTGTCATTCCACTGGTTCACATACTTTTGCCACTCACAGATATGTAACATTGGATCATTTCCATTAATAAATAAATGACCAAGCATACTATTTTTGTCTCATTCGTTTAACTGGGTTCTCTTTGTCTACGTTTAGGACTTGTGTGAAAATCTGATGTTCTTTTAGGCATAAAACATCATAGGTATAGGCAAGATGTTTAAGAGTGTTGCATTTATTATAATTCCTATGGCATTATATCTCTTGTAGTTTATCTTTTAGTATTGTACATAGGCTGTAACTGTACTGTATACCATAACTGATCAATGGCTGGCTAATAGGCTGGGCTTGTCAGAAAATAGTTGTAGTAAAATGTCAATCTTTTTGCATGTGGGGTAATGGGTATGGTAAATATCTTTTCTCTTTGCTTTGAGGTATGTTCTACTTGAGTGTAATGTTGAGTGTGATAGTGATAGTAAAAATGACTAGACCCTGATGATTTCTTTCTACTTTCTTCTTCTAATCATGATTATTAATGGTGTAAGAACTAAAGGTTTTATATACAGTTCAGCTAACTGGCTGTTTGTTCAGTAGAAAAATATAGTCTAATAATATATTCCTTTATAACCTATTGGCATTTACTGAAGATCATTAAGGGCAGCACAATGGCATAGCAGGTACTTTTGCAGCTCCTGACAGTTCCAGGGCCCCGAGTTCAATCCTGAGCTCTGGTTACAGTCCGCGTGGAGTTTTGCATGTTCTCCCTGTGTTTCCATGGATTTGCTCCAGGTTCTCCAGTTTCCCCCACTGTCTGAAAAAACATACCAGACACAGGCTAAACTAAATTGACCATAGGTGTAAATGTGTGTGTGTGTGTGTGTGTGTGTGTTCATGGTGCCCTGTGATGGACTGGCCTCCCATCCAGGGTGAGTTCTCTTGTCTTGTGTCTGATGTTCCCAGGGTGGGCTCCAGATCCATCACGACCCTGAACAGGAAATAATAAATTTAACAATAGTATTAACACTACTGGCACCCTGTCCAGGGAGTACTCTGCCTTGTGCCTGATGCTCCCTGGGATAGGCTCCAGGTTCCCCCGCGACCCTGAAGAAGGAGTAAGCGGTAGAAGATGGATGGATGGATGGATGGATGGATGGATGTATTAGCACTGAAAAGTAGAGATGATCTAACCATATTAAAACAAAATTAATCTGTGTATAGTTGGTTTGTGTTCCCTGTTTAGAAAAAAAAAAGTTGTATGATATTGTACTCCCACTAAATTATGATGTTCGTTTACTTATATTATTGTAATATACTCTGCATATATTTATATTCTGCAAACACAACCCTCTCAGAATACTCTTAGTTGACTTAGTTCGTTATATTGAACTTTCCTGTTATAGTTACAGTAATGTTTTTATTTAATTTTTTTTTCTGTTAGTGTACATTTTTCTGAACTTGGTTTACTAATGTTTGGAACATTCCTTGGTAACTTACCATATGTTGTTTGAATAACAAAGTTTTCCTGTTGTTTCTGTTGCAACTGAACTCTTTGTGTAAACTCTGTTGATGCCCCAGTCACACAATATGGCACTGATTTCACAATTACATTGTATAGATTTTATCTTGTTTGCTGTATATGGGCAATTATGTCAGTGGGATTTTGCACTGAATACATATCTGATTGAACAACTACTCCTAGCAAGTATAAAAAAAAACATCAAGCTCATTTTTTCCCACCATAAAAGATCCATCATAGGTATGCTTTTATAAATATTAAGTTACTGATCCATAGATCCTAACAAAGGCCAGTGATAATATACTTTTGTTTGGATATAACTGAATATGCATCAGATATTTGACAGAAACAAATGCAGATAGTTGTTGCTGATGTGTGTTTTCCAGCCACCATGTGGTTTTCCCCATTGTGAGCCATCAGTCAGCATTGTTTTATGTTCAGTTGACCCGTAGCCCGACTGGCTGCGGGCAGGGTAAAGATACACTAGTTTACTGTGTTGAGTCTCCACGTGTGTGTGCGTGTCCGTGCGAATCCCTCTACCCACAACCATCTCACTGGTCATCACAAACTGCTAATCATTCACTACACAATAATACTGCCATCCATTTCAGTATTTTGGCTAGAAAAAAAAAGAGTTTTGGGTCTGGATAATATGATGATTCAATATCAAAATATTTCTGAGATATTGAGACATCTTTTTTATTGCATTTTAAATGTTTTTTTGTGTAATGATTGCAGTTGATTTATTGTTAAACCTTTATGTAAAGAGTCTGTAAATTGTTAAAATGTAATAAATATTTCCTCCTTGTTGAATAATTATGTTTTGTATAAATTAAGTGTGCTGGTGAACCTATGTATACACACAGTTGCAATCAAAATGATTCAACCCCCCATTGCAAATCAGGTTTATTGTCAAAATTGACAGACTTTCAGCTGTTTGCAGTGAACAAATCAAAGCAAAACAATTGAAATAGTTCCACACAATGGATGCTTCAAGTGGTTTCCCCGAATTCAACTGAAAATGCAACTTATTATTATTATGATTTCTCCGGTTTCAAAAGTATTCAACCCCTTCATGGCAAGTTTCTTTAGTACTTAGTACTCTGAAACGTACTCTTAGTATAGTACTTCAGTACTTTAGTACTCTGAAACGATTTCATCTTTGTTTATTTTTTGGAGCGCTCGTGCTGTTGGTGGAGTTTTAGAAATCGTTCTAATTTTGGTTAGTCGCTGACCTATGTAACTATATAGAGTGGCAGAGATGATTAGTGGTTAGAATTTGCAGGAGGTGATTCCAAGGGTGCGGTCTTGTTGCTTACTTTGGATGGTGGTTCACCAAACCAGGCATGTACTTTTTGTGAAAACTCTTCCCGTTGAAGAAAATGACTGTCTGTGTATTTGGTGAAGCTTATTCTACTCTAATCATTGGGCTAGGCTAGATATGGGGTTGGAGCAAAGAAAAAAAGAAATAAGACAAGAAAAGAGACAGCAGTTCCTTACTTGGGCTTTGAATTCAGAATTAGTAGCTCAAGGACATCTCCAGAACCAAAGACAGAGATGGGGTCTTGCGCTTTGAACCTTTTTTATAGATGAATTTAGTGATGGTCTAAAGAGGCTTCCTCCTAGGATTTAGGCTCTGATCAGTTCAAGAGAAAAAGAAGAATACATCTGTAGACTTCCCACAAACAAAATGTTTGGAAACCAGTGAGAGTAAAACATTTATTTGAGACCAATTTAATGCAACTAAAATGCAGTGGAATAGTAATTTATTCATTCATCTTCAGTAACTGCTTTGATCTGGGTCAGGGTTGTGGTGGATCTGGAGTCTATACAGGGAACACTGGGTGCAAAGCAAGAATACTAGTATATTTTTGGGTGGCCGAATGTGTAGTTAAGTCTGTACCTCCAGCTATAACAGCTAGTACATACAGTAAATTATGTGTATCTTTCAAGTATAGGAACTCTTACTGTCAGATTGCAGTAATATGAAACACAGATTGCTGTGTAAGAGTAAGCTCTGTCTATGGTTCTTCGTAATAATTACAGGAGATGATATCCTCCCCAAAATCAAAATACCCCCTGGCTTAGCTTGAGCCAAATCAGTTCTTTCCCTGAAATCCCCCTGTAATTGTGTAATAAGCCATGCACATACTGCCATGCCCAGTGGAGCATAATTGAGTGTGGCAAATACTGGAACGTCTTATATCATTCGAAACTGGACAGACAGTAAGTTTGTCTCGCAATACCTTAATGTGCACTGAGTGAATGTGATTATTGTTTTAGCATTCCCATTGTGTCAGTAATTGGCTAAGGAGCTTGTTTTCCCCCTTTGTTTCTGTATTTCCGGCTTGTTTTTACCCTCACACTCGAAGACCGTGTGAGTGGCTTTGGCAAAGCCCAGAGTTGTAGGACTTCTTTCATTAAAAACCTGCACTTTATGGCCTCCGTGGTTGTAGGCCTGCTTGCATCTCATCCTCTCCACAGGGTTCCTTGAGCAATTAATGTGTTGCATTCATCACTGCTGTCTTGCAGAGTGGCCAGTATTGAGCAGAGGTACTAAATACATTAAAAAAAAAAAAAATTGCCTAAGTTTTATACAACACTTTCATGACTTTGTTTACCAATGCCATTACGCATAGAACCTAGTCTCAGAACTAAAGGTAACAAACTGTACGTTTCTTTGTTCCTGGGGTGGAGTTGCCTGTGTGCATGTGGTGTACCTTAAATTAGCCCAATTACAGTTTGTACGTTAAATTATTTTTTAAAAAGTACACACTAAAGGTACTCCAGCAATAATGAAAGCTCCAGTGTGGTTCGTTTTCTTCTGACAGTGTAGATCTGAGTACCTGTGTCATAATGGTACTGTATGTAGGAGTTCTTCGGTGGTTGTGGAGTGGTCACATCGTTTGAACACAGCAGACTATGTTAATCGAACAACAATAACAACAATAGAGGAGGTTTGTGGTCTGATGTACCTTTTATTCAGCATTTGTTGAAGAAAACTAAAGCGGCCAACCAAACAGAACTTTCCGGGTTTTCCATTGTGCTCTATGGCGTCCCTTAAAATACTCTCTTATCAGTGATGTTGAAACTCTTACTTTGGGCATCACAGTTCAGGCAGATCAGATGGACTGACGGTTACATTTTGCCACCTCCAAAGTTGATCAGTCTTATGGTACTGCTGGATCAAGCGGAGAAATACTTCACCAAAGCACTGCATTATGGTCATACTAGCCCTATTGTCACATTTTCCAACTCACAACAAAAAAAGACAAGAAATTCAAACCTCTAGTTTACGTTTCCTGATGAATTTATTATTTATTGTTGTCCTACTTTTTTGGCCGATGTACAGTGAAACAATATATGAACAAATATAGATCAGTTGTACTTCTCATAAGCATAAAAAAATTTTTTAAAGTGTGATGAGCTGGAAGAAAAGAACACAGTTCTCATTCATTGTCCGGCGAGTCATCCTGAAGAAAAAAAACCCCCGACAGCAATGAATGTGAATCGGGAGCAGAAGCAAAGAGCCAGGATAGAGTGTCTTTCGCGTCATCTGTGATTGCCGTCAGGGATGCTTGGCCGGATTGGCAGCCTCTTGCCCATCATATGCGTGAGGCACATAAGGCCTGCGTGGTAGGTGTGAGCTCGAGAAGCAGTGTACACTCAACACTCGATGGTTTCTCTCATCTGAAAACTCACCGACAGCGTTGAATGTTCACCACGACTCGGCTAACTTTGACTTTCTGCTAAGAATTTACGCTGATGCAATATTACACATGGGTTACACAACAGCCACAATTATATTCTTTAAAGAATGTTACAAGGATGCACTTATTATCACAACACATCAGGCCCACCAGCAAGCTTCAGAGCATGATGGAAAACATCCGGTGCGATCTTGTGCGGCGTGGTCATATGTAGAGTGACCAAGTGCTGCAAGAACCATAAGCACTCTGGCGTCTATTATCTGATCATGGGGGAAGGGAGCATAGCAGGGGCCAGGGGTTGAGCGGGAAAACGAGAAGGGGGCACTCAGCAAGCTAGAGAGGACAAAAATGGAAAGGGGGTGGAGGAAAGGAATAGGGAGCTGAAGGAGCATGCATGTCTGTCTGGGCGAGGGGGGGTGGGCATTGATCGATTCCAGGCTTTGCATTTCCAGACACAATGATTGGCAAAGGTCAAAGGGTCTCATTTCCTATGAAAGAGGGTCTGTCTGGTAGTGACCATCCGTTTTTTTTTTGCGGGTTCAGAGTGGTCGGAATACACACACACACACACACACACACACACACACACACACACACACAAACACCCGGGAAGTGTTAAAAGAAATGTACACATCACATTTGTAAAATCTTGTATCATTATGCCCAGGATAATAAACTTTCTGCTCTTGGCTCACTAACTAGCTAGTTGTGAAGTAAGTAGCATGAGTAGCTACACGATGGTGTTTGTTCAGCCGTTGCTGTGGCTGAGCATACAAGGTGCAGAAATATGGGGGGGAGGGGACTCAAAGGAAGAATAAGCCTACCGAGACAGACCTCCACCCCCCACACACACACACACACACACACCTGGGACTTGAACTCATGACCCTGTGATGAATAAGTTCAAGGAGGGCATAGCCATTTTTGAGGATGTCTTGAACTTGTATACATTTCCCAAAAGGAACATTTAGAAATGGCATGCATATGAGATGAGATGTTAATCTAACTGGCTAGTCCTATTCTAGATGAGACGGAAAGCAAAGAAAAAGTTGCATGTAGTGTAAATGTCAGACCAGACCTCGGAGAGTAGTTTCACTCTGGATGAACGACAGTTATTGACAAAGATGTCTGTCCTTATGTGATCAGTGACGGGTGATCTCCCCCCCCAAAGAAACCCTCCCTCCCCACCCACCCTCATCGTCTGGGTTATGTCTACCTGCCCCAGACGAGATCAATACTTTAATCCAATTGCTGTTCACTTACACAGGGGCTGACACCATGTCCTCAGCCCGGCATGTGTATGTGTACATACATACAATCACAATCACACACACAAAATAGTGCCGAAGCCATAAGATGCGAGTCTCTGAAATGTATAATACACTGAAAAATGTGAAAAGTGCACTGAACATTGTAAGTCATGCAGAATGTTGTTGAGAACAGATGAGTCCCAGATATGTCCACAAGCTGCTAAGTAGCATAGGAACACATGCAGAAACAAGGCTCATGCATGCCTTTGCGGATAACATCAAATTAGGCTCTGTTCGCAGTATTGTCTGAACACATAAGCAACTCTTGTCATCAACGTCACATCAAATTTGTGTCCGGTTTGGAAACGCCGCCTCTGGGCATGACAATGCATCCCGACGTAAAATCCTGCTGGCGCTCCAATACAGGATATATTTTCTCAATAAATGACAAGAGTTTCTATTCTATACAAGGAGCAGTCATGTATAAGGAAGAAGAAGAAGAAAAGAAGGAAAGAAAGAAAAAAGCACAAGGAGAAAACGTATGAGGGAAAATGTACTTACCCCAGCCCCTGTGAGATGTATACACCCAGTCTGACTTCTGCTCTCTTGTTCTCTCTCTCTCTCTTTCTGTACGTCGAGTTGTCGTTCCAACCCTGCATTCCTCCATCTCAGCATATCCCTCCCTTTTCCTCCTCTCTCGCTGGGTCCCTCTTTCTACTATTTTAAAACTCTGCCCCCTCGTCACTTCCATTCCCACTTTTAAACGTCACCATATTTTTCTGATCCCACGTCTCTTACTCTTCTTTCCACTCGTACCGAGGCTTTTGACCTATGTGGTCTCGTCCTTCCTGTAGCAAACTTAACTGTAAGACTGTCTGGTGTTTCCATGCGTGCGTGTGTGTGTGTGTGTGAGAGAGAGAGAGAGAGAGAGAGAGAGAGAGAGAGAGAGGAAGGCAGAGAAAGAAGGGGGGAGGAAGGGTAGTGCAAACCAGGACACGCAGGCTGTGTCAGTTTGAATGAAAATTGTGAAAGCTCTGCTTCTCTCTCCTCCCTCCCTCCTTCTCTCCCTCTCGCTCATTCCTTCCCTCCCCCTTTTCTGACACCCTCTTCCCCACCCTACTCTCTCTTGTCCTCTCTGTCTGTATGCATGCTCAGTCTCCCATCGTCAAAAATTCTCACACACCACATTTATATTTATACCTCCCTGTTTCTCACTAACTATCCTCTGTGCTCTCAATAACACACACACACACACACACACACACAATTTTCCTCCCACTGTGCAGCAGACATTTAACCCTTTCATTTCTGAGTCAAAACCATAACTATTTTAAGCAGCCTAGTGTAACACCTCCTACCCCCAAAAAAGAAAATGGTGAACGCACACTGGTTTGCTTCTCTTATATCGGAAACCAGTTTTTGCTCGCTTGCTTGTCCGTATAACGGAGAATTCACCTGAAGTTACGCAAAGCGTTTCGAACGTCCTTACAGTCCAATGTTGGACCTGCGTTTCCACACATGTAAATATACTGTGGGGGTTTTATTTTTGTGTGTTTCCCATTTTTCACTGCGTATGGTGTGGTAGAAGGTAGAGAATCAATGAGGTCAAACCCATGGCCAGACCACCCCCCTGCCCAAACTCAATATCATCCCCAGTGACCTCTGACCCACCTTCTACGGCAGCGTCTGAGCCGTACTGACCACTCATTAGCCTCTACCTCTGCTGCATTCGCCACTACATCCATCTAGCACCGGCTACTGAGACATATTTGACAGAGTGGCAGTCAATAGTCAATAGGGCAAAGGCAGCAGGAGGTGGGGGAGAGAAGCTTCATGCAGGATGAAAGAAAGCATGGAGGAACATTGTTGAAAGCAGGTGGGGTAAGTCTCACAAAGAAAGCAGCTTTTATTACTAATGACGTACTGGCAATGTGACAGATTATACTTGGAAGCCTGAATAATTACTGATAAGCAGTTTTGAGATGATGTGTGAAATAATAAGTGACATGACACTTTAAACTCTCCACGCTTTTTTTTTTTTTTAATCAGTGCACCCCCCGTTTCTGGCCTACTGCAGCGTTATCTCAGATCAGTCAGATTGAAGGAAATGAAACAAGTTAGGGACAGCATTTAAAAGGGTTGTGACTGAGCTGTGTGCTTTTCAGAGTGATGGGTGCTGCATAGAGGCCTTGTCTATTGTCCATTTCCACATTATGCGATAAGACAGATACAAGCGCCGGAGGTCTGCAGCTTCCTTTGACCAGCTAAAAAAAAAAAAAACTTTCGTTTTTAGATAATAGCTTTATCATCAGGGTGAACAGTAGGAGTGTTTTAATTCTACAACCACAACTCAAAAAAAAAGTTGGGACAGTATGGACAACGCTAATAAAGATAAAGACGAGTGATTTGTAAATGTTTCTTGACTTGTATTTAAACCAAAAAACATATAAAGACAAGGTATTTGATGTTTTACTTAATCAACTGCATAGTTTTTAAGCTAAATGTTTATTTTGAAATTGATGCATGGAACATGTTCCAAAAAAGTTGGGACAGGGGCAATTTAGGACTAACAGCGATGTGACAAGTTGAAATAAGAAGGTGATGTGAAACAGGTGAGGCAATCGTCTAATCATAGTATATAAGGAGCTTCCAAAAAAGGCCTAGTCCTTCAAGAGCAAGGATGGGTCGAGGTTCGCCTATCTGCCAACAGATGCATCAGTGAATAAACCAACACTCTGAGAACAACATTCCCCAAAGACAAATCTGTAGCATTTTGGGCGTTTCACCTTCTACAGTGCACAATATAATTAAAAGATTCAAGGAATCCGGTCAGATCTCGGTGTGTAAAGGGCAAGGGTGAAAACCACTTCTTAATGTGCGTGATCTCTGATCCATCAGACGTCATGGTCTTTAAAAAATGTCATGAGTCTGTAATGGATATCTTGACATGGGCTCGGGAATACTTTGGTAAACCTTTTGTCACTCAACACCATTCGCCGCTGCATCCACAGATGCAAGTTAAGGCTTTACTATGCAAAGCAGAAGCCATACATCAACACTGTCCAGAAGCACCGCCGACTTCTCTGGGTTCGGGCTCATTAGAGATGGACAGTAACACAATGGAATCCTGTTTTGTGGTCAGATGAGTCAACATTTCAAATAGTTTTTGACAAAACAGCTGTCGTGTTCAAAAGAGCCAAAGAGGAAAAGGACCATCCAAGTCAGGATCAAAAGCCAGTGTCTGTCATGGTATGAGGGTCCTGCCCATGGCAGGGGTAACTTGTACATCTGTGAGGGCAGCATTAATGCAGAAAGACATGTACACATTTTGGAGCAACATACGCTGCCATCTGTACAGCAGGACAACGCCAAATCACATTTTGGCCGGATAACAAGCACATGGTTGCGTAAGCAGGGAGTTCAGGTGTTAGCATGGCCTGTCTGCAGTCATGACCTGTCTCCGATTGAGAATTTGTGGCGCATTATAAGTGCAATATAAGGCAACGAAGGCCTCGTAGAGTTGCACAGCTGAAGAAATGCATAATAGATGAATGGGGAAAATTCCACTTACCGGTACTAAACTTAACCAACTGGTGTCTTCACTCAGCGCCAAAACGCTTAATAATTGTTATTAAAAGAAAAGATGATGTTACACAGCAGTAAACAGTCAAGTGTCCCAACGTTTTTTGGAGTGTGTTGCAGTCATCGGATTTGAAATGAGTATATATTTTCAAAAAGAAATTAAATTCACAAAGTAAAACATCAAATAATGTGTTCATAATGTGTTTCTAATATAGTACAGCGTGAATTGAATGTTTGAGCTTGTGATGTTCACTGAACAACAGACGATAGTTCACAAAGACACTTTGTGCATTAATGACATCACTGGGAACATTATAGTGAGTTTCTTGCCATCCCTAAAGTGGGATAAGGTTACAAAGAGTCAATGAAAGCCTTAGGCGTGTGCTACAGCCAGATAACATGCATCCCACTGGGGGGGTTAACACACAAGGCAATATGGATGCTCCAGCAAGCCTGAGAAACATGTTTCTAGATCAGGCATTGAGGAAAGAAAAAAAAATCAGTATTTGAAAACAATATCTGCTAAGAAATGATGACACTGATTGATATAATGTGAACAGAAACAGGCATAAATAAGATGAGAGACAGCCTATTCCTGTTCATGCACCCTGATAAAATAGTGCACACTTTCCATGACCTCAGTATGCATTCTTCACGACAGGATCAGGATGTATAGTATTCTTTCCGGGAGATCGGATAGTGATCAGAAATAAGAGCCAACACAGCACGAGGGGCCACAGGATCAATACTCGCCATTTGAAAAGCAGTGTGGGTGTGTGAGCAAGCAGAAATGGTGGAAGCTGCACAAAGACTAATGTACAGGCAGAAGATTTCTCCTGGAAGTCTACGAGAACCCTTTCGATCGAAAGGAATCCGATTAAAAGCATAATTAAACCGGTGACTTTTTAGCGAAAGGAATAACGAAAATGCACCTGTGTTAATGCAAAGGAAATAGCGTTTCCCTTCGAGGATAACACCACGCCTTCGACTGCTTTACTGCAGGACAGCAACACACACTGACCATTTTATCACATAAACCTACCATACAGATACATTTGGGGTTTATGTACACCTAAAGACATACCAGCTCAATTTTTCCACAACTCAACACATTTCATGTTACCATTCACTTCCTGTGTTAAGTCAATTAAGGTATCTACTTTATTTCCATTAGAGGTCATTTCAAAAGAATAACTTCTTTACTAGATCAGATGTTCAGTGGGTCAGGAGTTAACATACACTTTGCTAGTATGTAGTGGCATTGTCTTTTAATTGCTTGAACTTGAAGCAAATGCATGGGGCAGGCGGTAGCCTTCCATAAGCTGCTCACAACAGAATTTTTGCTCATCCCTCCTTGCTCAAAGACGCTTTTTCATCTCAGTCCACAGATATTTCTATGGGATTCAGGACAGGGCTTTGTGATGGTCACTCCAATACTTTCGCTTTGTTGTCTTTAAGCCATAACTTTAGGAGTACGCTTAAGGTGATTGTCTGGCTTTAAGTGATGTTGCCACCCCCATGTTTCAGTGCTTCACAGATGGTGATCCGTCTCACCAAAGCCTCATCCTTTTTCCTCCATACATAGCACTGATCATTATGCTGAAACAGTTCAATTTGTGCTTCATCTGACCAGGGAGTACACCTCCAAAAGGCTGGTGATCACCTGAGAACTTCAGTCTGACTTTTTTATGCTGGTCTTCGAGTAGGGGATTCTTCCTTGCACAACAGCCTTTCAGACCATGACAATGTAGTACTCTTGCCTCAAACTTCACCAGTTCTTCTTGTTGTTGTTGTCTTGTGATTCAGTCAAATCTTTTGAAACAAAGCTCATTTAGAGTTCATTTGTGCTGGAGTGTTAATGTGGCCCCAAGAAATTATATATTTGAACATAATTGTTTGTGTAGATGCTTGTGGTGCCTTAAGTTGTTTGGAAATTGCTCCTAATGAGGAACCAGATTTGTGAGGGTCCACAATGTTTTCGGATGTCTTGGCTGAGTTGCATGGTAGTAAAGGCATGAAGGCACCAGCTCTAAAAGTAGGCCTCTTTTTTTTTTAACAGCTACATGTGCGGTCACAATCAACTACTCCTACATTCTTTTTTTTTTTTTTTAAATAAATATAAATAAATAATAATAATAAAATAAACACACACACACAAAATTGGCCAATCAGAGGCTTTTAACAGTCATTACATCAATTTCTGGAATATTCTAGATTATTCAGAGAGTGTCAGCTCGGTGTATGTAAATATTTGCATTGGAATTTTGATTTAGTGAATTTAAGCTGAAATAATTGTCTCTAATCTATTATTTTAACATCACCTCTGATGTGAACAAAGTAGATAACTGACTTGCCAAAAAAAACAAAAAAACCTATAGTAACATGAAATGAGTAGAGTTTAAAAATGGCAAAGAAAGTGACATGGAGGTAACTTGTTAGTGTGTGTGGCACAGTTGATGTGGTTTTTAAACAACATTTACACTTACTGGTCATTTTCTTAGACTGGTCATTTTATGTTTGTGTACCGGTTATAACCCTCTGGTCACGATTTGTGTTAAACTTCCTCTAGGCCTTTCTTAGCTCTATACAAATCCCAGCATGCACGCACACAAAATCTATACAGAAGCAGAACCGATAGGTTGGCTAGTTTTCTAAACATGACCGACTTGGTTTGTAAGGAAGGACATTTTATTTTTGTACCTGGACCTTTCCAAATTTCACTTGAATACCCCTGCACTATAATGTCAGTGTCACACTATGCTGAGAATATTCCACCAGCCAAATCATTGACGGATGAGGTAGAAGGGGGCTGTTGAACCGGTCTCAGCAAAAGACTTACCAGTCGGCCGGTGTATTCCTTTAGAAAAAATAAATAAAAAGGTATTCAATAAGTGAAGATCAATGTGGATGTACCTAATGAACTGAATGTAGAATGTGGCACTTAAAACAAAAGCACAGCAGAAAGCGAGTTGGTCAACGTTTTAAAAGTTTCATTTTCTCAGAAGACATCATGGTAATATGCGATAGGCAGTTTTACCACAATAAATAGGAGAGTTCAGAAATGTCCTTCCAG
The DNA here is from genome assembly GCA_012411365.1 of Ameiurus melas. Taxonomy (NCBI): domain Eukaryota; kingdom Metazoa; phylum Chordata; class Actinopteri; order Siluriformes; family Ictaluridae; genus Ameiurus; species Ameiurus melas. The sequence goes on along the minus strand of CM022753.1, from coordinate 14,617,578 downwards.
GCCGATACACACAAATTCATTTGATCATACATGACATGTCCACAGATCTAAATCAGCAATTGTTCTTCATCACAACACATAAACCATACTAAATGTCCCGTTTTGTACTGATCTCTTTTCCTTCCCCTGTTACCTCCCCACTTTTCTTCCTACTGTCCATCTCTTCTTCTTCCTCCATCACCAGTGCCTTCCAGGACTCCTGGTGCAGTCTCTCATTTCTCTCGGTCTCCTGTGCTGTAGGGGCTGCGGTGGCCAGCAGGGACGGTGGGAGATGCTTGAACTCCTCTTCATTTATATCATAGTTCTCCATTTTATTTTCCAACACCCACCAGCGCCCAGCGAAGCCTACGTCCAGAACACGTTCACGCAACTGCGCCCAGGGCACAGAAAGCGCAGAGCACCGCGCCTCATACAGGCTGGTCTCGGGGTCGTAGTCCGCCACGTAGGCCAACGAGACGATGCCCAGGCTGACGTATCGTAAACGGCCCTCGTTGCGCAGCTTAGTCAAGCTCTGCACATGCCCATCCGATGTGCCACTACGGATCCACGGTGAGAGGAGGGCAAGCTGGTTGGAGGTCTCTAGTATTCTAGACTGGAAGGATGTGTCGTCTGGATTGGTGTAGTAACAGCCATACGCACCTCCAAGCAAGGCCACATAAAGGCTGGATTTGAAAGGGCGCTCATATGCTCCAACAAATATTTCACGACAAGCTTCCTTATAGTCACTCAGAAGACTGCGGCACCACACACCTGCCAGACAAATTTAGTCAGGTTTAACAGATTAGAATTGACATTTTAATTGACAAATGGTAATTCAGGCACTCTGTAATAGACTAGCTTTTAGCCCCCACGAAGAGACCTGAGAAGCTTGATTTGATTCCATCACACTGACGGATTTCCTTTTGAAACAGGGTGTCAGAGTTATGGCGAGCTGGAGTGCTTAACTGATTTGCGCAATAGCCAACAGTGTTCGAGAGGTCACACCCCCACCATCACTGACCAGCCCCAAGTTAGTAGAACAGCTCTCCTGACACATAATAACCAACTTGCACAAATTTCACCATCTTCCAAACGAATAAACTCCAACCATTTATTCTCTGCCAAAGGTAACAGTGTTCTGGAAGATGCACAGCTAAACACACACTGACGAACCATGTTCACTGCTACAGGATTGCACCACGGTTTGTGGGGTGGTTTTGGGGTTTTTTTGGTGATTGTTGCAGCCAAAAAAAACTTGAATTTGTGGCACCTTCTTTTTAAAAAAAATTCAGATGCCTTTCAAGAGTTATTTTTATGAGTTTCGCAGAACACTACTCGACTTGATGAAATTTCAATCGCATAAAATTGTTTTGCATGCGCTGTCGTAGTGATGTCCGTTGGTAAACGGAACCTTTTTCGCTGTACTCGTGTCCGACAAATGGGATTCAAAGGGGCATTTGGCTGAACGCGTGTCGTGATGACGTCTCGGCCCCAATCTGCAAAAATTTTTAAAAGTCGCAAGCTCCTCCGAATATCGTAGTAGATTTCGGGTTCATTTCTGCGCTCGAAAAAAATCCTGGAGAGACCGGCTACTGCAGAGCAAGACCTGCCCCTAGGGGGCAGGACATACACTTGATAGAGAGCATTTAATTGGATGAAAACAAGATAACGCGAAAAAGCCCCTCCCCATCTGCTACGTAAGAAAAGCTGCGACTGTCAAGTGTATGAAGTCACTCCACACTTTTGTTTTTTCTTCAGTTGAACCAGTGCATTACCCAGGAACTTAAAGTGCACTTTAAGAGTTTTTTTTTTTGGGTTGGGGGGGTATGTTTAATATGAACACACTAATTACACTATTTATATTACACAATGGCGAAGAATAGTGCAGAAGTGTGCGATTTGGGACGCACCTAAAATGTAATAAGATATCAATTTTTTTGTGTGTGATTTTTCTAGATATACTGTTTTGTTGTCCAAGACAATATGGGCCAGGTACTACAAAACAAACAGAGTTTTGAAACACCAATTTTGATTTAAGGTGCACTTTAAACCCTAAAAGATGACCTGTTCTAGCGGAGAAGTGACACTTTTGACCATACTGAATAATTATAAGATGGACATTTAGTTATTTCAGAATTCATCTCATTGTGTTAAGCAACATTTAAGATGAGAATAAAGTAATACAGTTGTATGATAGTGACACAATGTGACACAGACAGGGAGACAGGAGAAAAACAAATACACCAATATGTACAAGGTTAAAATAAAGAAATATATATATATATGAAATAAAACTCGTTAAAGCATGAGTTAATAAACTAACCTGCACGACTGTTCCACAGTCTCCCCCATCTCGTACCCTTGCCGGTGGCAGCAACAGCAGCAGTAGAGCACCATCTCCTCAAAGCAGCCATGTTAGCGTCTCAAGCAAAGCGCGCGTGTGGGATAAGAGCCAAATTGCCATCTAGTGGACATACAAGGCACTACGTAGGGCACAGATGTCCTTTATTTGACAGGAGACCTAGTGCGCATACAGAGGGAGTACAAACGCGTTTGAGATTCAACCATTGTTTAGGGTCGTGAGTTACGCTGAACCGGAAGAACTACTTTACCAACAGTTTCTTGTTGGGAAAACACATCAAAGCTCTAATATTTGGAAAGGAATAATAAGTAATGCTTTGGCACAGTGAAATGTCATTGTTTTAACAAATTTAAATATATATATAAATTATTTATTTAATAATAAATAAATATATATATATATATATATATATATATATATATATATATATATATATATATATATATATATATATATATATATATATATATATGTCAATACGCGGATCATATTCAGATAAACATCATTTATTTCCCAGAAATCCGTGGATATTATTTTGGAACTATTGTAATTAGGTATATATATAATTTTTTTTTAAAAATACGTGTATAAAACATTATTAGAGACATTAATTACGTTCTGCTGTCCTGTGTATAAAAAGCGCACGAGCTTAGCTCAGCCTGTGGTCACGTGACCTTGTTTGGATTACCCAGGAACTGTAAGAGCGACTAGGTGACGTGGAGCACGCGCAGGATCAGTTTTAAACCCCGTATTATCGGGTGAATATGAGTGCCTGGGTATCGCGGTTATATTTCCTGTAGTGGACGAGAGGATTGACACGCAGTAACGGGCTGATATTAAAGCTCGAGAGGACTGAGAGGACTGTCTGCTCCGCTTGTCAGGTTGGTGAGTGTTTATACAGAAGGGACATATTCGTCTTTAGGTCAGATTGGATTGATGCAGCTGTTCTGGGGAAAGATCAGTGTTCATGTTCGTGTAGCTGATCGCTGGTTTCCTCCAGCGATCCGTTCAGGATAGTTTACTGACCAGGAGGATCAGGAGGTGGAGTGATCACCGCACTAACACTGTCCCCTGACATGTTTTCTTCACAGGCGCTGCTTAACATCTCACTCTGATCCCACAACATGGCTGATGAACTGAAGTTTCAAGGTGGGTGGTTTATTAGTTACCGTGGCTGAGAACTGCTCTTGGCCAAAAAATACACCAGGATGCACTATATCGCCAAAGGTTTGTGGACGCCTGACCATCACGTCCATATGTTGGCCTTCCCGACATACTCTGGGTGCAAAGTTAGACGCGTACGGTTATACAGGATCCATCCATCCATCCATCTTCTACCACTTACTCCTATACAGGAGTCCTATACAGTTAATTACAGTTCCCCATCAGTAAGTTCCGAGGCCCAGACCTGTTCCGACGTGACACAAAGCGAGCTCCACGAAGAAAGACATGGTTTGCCAACGATGGAGTGGAAGAGTTCAAGAGGCCCGCAGAGAGCCCTGACGTCAACCCTACCGAACACCTCTGGGATGAATCTGAATGCAGACCGCACCCCAGGTCTCCTCGCCTGACGTCGGTGTCCGACCTTGATAAAGCTCTTGTGGCTGAACGAACACAAACCCTCACAGCAAAGGGTTCCAAAATCTACTGGAAAGACTTCCCAGAAGAGCGGAGGTTGTTCTAACGTCAAATCTGGTTTCTCAATGACTGAAATGGTCGGGTGTCCATAAACTTTCGACCATATAGTATATAATCTGGATATCAGATTGTGTGTTTGGCATATTGATGGGTTTGCTAACAGCTTTACAGTAAAAAATAAAAATAAAAATAGGTAAGAAATGAGAAGAGACTGTCAGTGAAGAGTAAGTATTACATGATTCTATCTATCTATCTATCTATCTATCTATCTGTCTGTCTGTCTGTCTGTCTGTCTGTCTGTCTGTCTGTCTGTCTGTCTGTCTGTCTGTCTGTCTGTCTGTCTGTCTGTCTGCGTAACTGCTTTATCCTGGTCACAGTGGATCCTATCCTGGGAACACTGGGTACAAGACAGGGGAATTTGTGCTGAATGGGACACCGGTTCGTTGCATGGTGCTGTGCACTTGGAGTGGGGTTCAAAAGTCTGAGACCATTTTGAAAATCAATGAATCTTTTTTTCATTTAAACTTGGAAATAAGCAGAAGGTTTTTAGCATTTTGAAATATGTATAACAAAAAACGCTTCCTGGGATAGGCTCCAGGTTCCCGTGACCCTGAAAAGGAGTAAGCGGTTGAAGATGGATGGATGACAAAGAACATTAATGGTCAACATCTTAAATATTTCATATTCAGGATTCTGACTGTTGTACTAAACTATTTCCCTATTTAAATGTAAGCAAATTTGTGATATTGACCATCTTAACCCTTGTGCATCAATTAAAAAAAAAGAAAAAGTTACACATAGAGGATAGAAATTGTCCTAAAAAAATCATGTATTAATATTTCTTTCCACTTACATTGTAGTTTTTTTTAAACCTCTTTGTTTTACCAGCGTCCATTCTGATCATAATGACCAAACATTAGTTCATGAGGCAACAATGCTGTGAGGCATTGCGCAACCATACAATAACGATCCAGTCACTGTCAAATTCACTCAGGTCTTCATGCCTGCCCATCTCTCCCACAACCAGCACATCGACTATGAGAACCAACCGTTCAGTTACCGTCTGATATATCCCGGACCTTGAAATGCGCCGTTGTTATTCGCTCCATCTCAGAGTTATCATAATGTTTTGGCTCACCGGTGAATATAAAATAAGAGGGTTGTGATTTAAGACAAGTCGTATTCTTTGTTTATGTGCAAGGTCCAAGTCGTGTCAGTCAACATACCTCATTTATGGCATAAATAACATCAGTGGATTGAATTAGAAAATGTCAGTACATCAAAACCAATCTGATGGTGACTTCCCAGCCCTGATGGTGATACTCAGAATTGGATTGGTTAAGCCCGAATAAATGTCAGTTTTCATCTCATCACTGTAGAACTATAATAACGGTATACACTACCAGTCAGAAATTTGGATATGCTAGATGTATTCAGTTAGATTTTTATTTGTATAGCACTTTTTAAGAATGGACATTGTCACAAAGCAGCAAGGAGTGTAGATACAGTCATGTGGGAAAAAATACAACCCATGGAAATTGTTGGGTTTGGTTTTGTTTTTTTTTTTGGACATATTTGGACAAGTAAACATTTGATCCTCATTCAAACAGTGCCTATCAGTAAAGGTGATGCATTCTATCAAGTGACGCACACAATTAACTTTTTTTTTTTTTTAGTAATGTTCACAATTTAAATGAACAAAAATCAGATAACTGTTTTCATAGAATTTTTTTTGTTCATTTAAATTGTGAACATTACTAAAACGTCAATTTTATGTGTCAAAGTAAGTACACCCCTACGTTTATTATACCTTCAAATCCACAAAATTAAAATCGGATGTTGAAGATTGGGTGCCTTTGATTAGAACCTGCTTAGGGAGTGCAGGTGGAACCTGTTCTATTTATACCCCTCTCATATCTAGTGTCTGGAGTTCCCTTTGTTATTGAGGTGTGTGGTGTCATCATGCCAAGATCTAAACAGTTCTGTAAGGCCTTCAGAAAAAAAGGTTGTGGATGCCCATGAGTCCGGCAAGGGATTTAAAAAGATCATTCCACTGTAAAGAAAATCCTCTACAAGTGACGCAGATTTCAAACGACTGACACTTAGTCCAGGACTGACTGTCCAAGCAAATACAGCCTGAGAGCAGACCATCTGATGCAAAAAGAATTCTCAAAAAAAAACAAAATTTCATCACAGGACCTGCTAGTAAGTCTTGCAACTGTTTGTGTCAAAGTGCATTACACAAATTTGACCTGCATGGGAGGCAGGAGAAAAAGCCTTTGCAAGACTAGAGTTTGCCAATGAGCATATAGGCAAAGAGCAGGCCTAATGTGCTCTGGACAGACGAATCTAAGATCGAGTTGTTTGGCCACAGTAACGGCAGACATGTTTGGCAACGAGCAACGAGCTTTTAAGGAGAAGCACCTCATACCAACTGTGAAGCACAGTGGTATAAATGTTATGGTTTGGGGTTGCTTTGCTGCCTCAGGGACTGGACAGCTTGCATTCATTGATTCAACTATGAATTCTGCATCATATGAAAGAGTGCTTTAAGAAAATGTGAGGCCATCTGTCTGAAAGTTAAAGTTGAACCCAAAGTGGACCTTTCAACAGGATGCAAGATACATGCAAGAAAATCCGCAAACATCTTGAAACTGAATGAATATTGCTGGAAAATAATGGTGGCCACACAAAATATTGACACTTTGGGCCCAATTTGGACATTTTCACTTAGGGGTGTACTCACTTTTGTTGCCAGTGGTTTAGACATTAATGGCTGTGTGTTGAGTTATTTTGAGGGGACAGTAAATTTACAGTTATACAAGTTGTACACTCACTACTTTACATTGTAGCAAAGTGTAATTTCTTCAGTTTTGTCACATGAAAATATATAATCAAATATTTACAAAAATGTGAGGGGTGTACTCACTTTTGTGAGATCCTGTATATACATGCAATCTTTGCACAGTGGACGACACAAAGATGTCAGCCATGAGCGTCTCGAGGACCTTTGGAGCCGGTAAATCAAATGTATATCAAAACTTTTTTTAAAATCAGTTTTTACATAAAAGTATATTGTTCTCCAAACAAGAAGCTTTCATGTAGAACTTACGAGGAGCTCAGCTTGTTTAGGATGTTCAAGAAAAGCCTCCTGGAAGAAACAACCTCATGAAGCTTGTCGAAGATGCCGGTTCAAAGCTTCGTCAGGAATACTGTTAAGAACTTAAAATGCAAAAACAGACATCTGAACAGTTTTTTTGGTCACTGTATAATTCCATGCATGTCATTTCATACACTCTTATGTCTTCAGAGTGGAAAATAGTAAAAACAAGGGAAACCCTTGTATGATCAGGTATGACTGGTAGTTTAGCTCTAAACCTCCTTTTCATGTATGTTCTATACCCGTGCAGAGTTCGAGGAGGCTACAGATCTCCTGTCTAGTGACCCAGGTGCCTCCACAATCAGCATCTCCACTCCCGGAATCGCTGGTGCAGCTGCTGCCTCTTCCTCAGCGGTCAGACTGAACCTGTCAGATGATGAGGAGAACCAGCAGGAGAGCTCTGGGGTGCGTTTACCATCATAATCACCATCCGTCAAGAGCTGGCTCATGATTGCTTATTGTCGTGTTTTAATTGCAGTTACTCGGAAGTGAGCAGAAAACCAGCGGCTTCTGGACATTTGAATACTATCAGTCTTTTTTCAATGTAGATACTGTGCAGGTATGGATCATTGGGATACTCGAATATATTTACCATTGTAATTTCTGAATTGCTCGACCAGTTGTTTCCTTACTTGCATTAGGTGTTGGACAGGATCAAAGGGTCAGTGATACCTTTACCAGGACGAAATTTCGTCAAACATCACATTCGCAGTAACCCAGATTTATATGGTAAGGAGCGCATCTTGTTCTCCTCTGTGACTTTTTCAAGCATTTCTAAACATTTGCAGCCAAAAATGGCAGACTCCTGAAATATTCATTGCACATGTAATGCTTTCTCTACACACAGGGCCATTCTGGATCTGTGTGTCTCTTGTTTTTTCTGTGGCCATTAGTGGGAACCTCTCTACCTTTCTGACTCAGAAGGGCGACCCTCAATATCACTATAGACCACAGTTCCACACAGGTATGATCGCTATCAGATGGAAAAGTATCCCACACGTGAAATAATTTAATGTATGACGAGTGACACTTTGGGACGTGCTGCTATTTGAAAAGAACACCACCACACCGTCATTGACCATTATTTTCCTATAGCAGAATGACCTGTCGTGTTTTTATTGCTTACATGCCAACAGTTGTTCATGCACACACCCCTCTCACACATATTTAATAAGGCAACAAAGCTCTGACACTGGAGACTCCTCAGAGAAAACGTAACCAACTCAGCAGCTCTGTTGACCAAATCGTATTCAACAAACTCACTTGGTGACTCCAACAATGCGGTGGTTTTAATTAACTTTAACATTCATTTCTTCCTAACGAAGACGGATCTGTGGGAGTCAGGTGCGATTTTTGAAGCAAGACGTGTTTTTTCACGAATAAAACTGAATTTGGCCACTATTACAGGAATTAAAAAAAAAAAAAGGTCTCTGACTCTCATTCCTCTCTGCAAAACAATCTGATTAAATACTAGATTTCAGACAGAGTGCCTACATTAAAATTCCAGAGGAGCGCGTGTGTTTAATTAGCCATTAATCCGAGGCTATAGTAAAAGTTACACTCTGTATCTAGTGGGTGAAATCTGTAAAATAATAAATTACACAGCAGAAAAGTATTTAAAGCGCTCCTATTAAGTGATCTAAAGTATCTCACAAAAGTGAGTACACCCCTCACATTTTTGTAAATATTTGATTATATCTTTTCACGTGACAACACTGGAGAAATGACACTTTGCTACAATGTAAAGTAGTGAGTGTACAGCTTGTGTAACAGTGTAAATTTACTGTCCCCTCAAAATAACTCAACACAGCCATTAATGTCTAAACCGCCGGGAACAAAAGTGAGTACACCCCTAAGTGAAAATGTCCAAATTGGGCCCAAAGTGTCAATATTTTGTGTGGCCACCATTATTTTCCAGCACTGCCTTAACCCTCTTGGACATGGAGTTCTCCAGAGTGTCACAAACCCAATTGAGCATCTGTGGGGCATCCTCAAACACAAGGTCTCTAACATCCACCAGCTCCGTGATGTCGTCATGGAGGAGTGGAAGAGGACTCCAGTGGCAACCTGTGAAGCTCTGGTGAACTCCATGTCCAAGAGGGTTAAGGCAGTGCTGGAAAATAATGGTGGCCACACAAAATATTGACACTTTGGGCCCAATTTGGACATTTTCACTTAGGGGTGTACTCACTTTTGTTGTTAGTGGTTTAGACATTAATGGCTGTGTGTTGAGTTATTTTGAGGGGACAGTAAATTTACAGTTACACAAGCTGTACACTCACTACTTTACATTGTAGCAAAGTGTGATTTCTTCAGTGTTGTCACATGAAAAGATATAATCAAATATTTACAGGACTGTGAGGGGTGTACTCACTTTTGTGAGATACTATACTTCAATTTAAAGCCAGGGACAATCAATCAAGCTATTAGATACCTGTGTGTGTGTGTGTGTGTGTGTGTGTGTGTGTGTGTATATATATATATATATATATATATATATATATATATATATATATATATATATATATATATATATATATATATATATATATATATATATATATATATATATATATATATATATATTTAAAACTTTTTTTTTTTTTTTTTTACTATATCTGGCTCACCTTAAGAACCGATTCAAAATAAGACCATGTTACCCTGTAAGGTACTGAATCTGCACCTTGTTTTGTTTTTAATCTGTAACAGTGACCATTGCAGCAGTTGCTGTGTTCCTGTACGCATGGCTCGTACCGCTGGGTGTGTGGGGCTTCATGACTTGGCGACAGAGCGCCTCACGACAGATGATCGCTTATTCTTTTCTGGAGACGGTGTGTGTCTATGGCTATTCACTCTTCATTTACATTCCTACTTCGGTAAGTTTGACTATTAGAGCCTCTACAACAGCACTTGGAAATTTTGCCTGTATGTGTGGTGGCCTCGAAAACCCTTCCAGTGGTCAAGATTTTGACGTTTGTCAAATATATAGATCTCAAACTATAGGCTTTCCTGAACTGAAATGTGCTTCCCTTCCTGTTCCAATTCCTCTGAAAAGACTCCCTGCCTACCTCCTACATTTGTCACCTAATCTACTTACGAAGAAACTTTGGAAAAAAAATTACGCAAAATCAAAGAAACAGCAATATTCGGAGGATCTAGCAATTTTTCACAAATTACCGGAGATTTTCGGCAGATCTGGGCCAAGACGTGCCACGTGATGTCGCCATCACAACACGCATTCGGACAAAGCCTGCTTCAATTCATGAGTACAGCAAAAAGGTCTAATTTACCAACACACACCACTGCGAAAGACCGTGCAAAACAATTTTGTGCATTCGCCAGTTCAAAGAGTTTTCCGTAAAAAAAAAAAATCACAAATTGCGGTTGAGACAACAAAACAATGATGCAGCAAAATCTAGCACTTTTTTGTCACAACAATCACAAAAAAAACATTTATGACCTCCTGTATGGACTGGTTAGCACTTTGATTATCAGTATCATCCATACGAGTCTATCCTGAGGTAAAAAATCAATCACGGCATTTAAACACGAGCCTCATCATCATGTCTTCACTACACCAATCTCTGCTCATACTAACAACGTGATGCAAAAATAATCGTTTATTCAGTTATGTTGACTAAATTTCTTGTCTATAAATCAGTACGTTTATACGGACAAAAATCCGATATTAACCAGATTAAGACGATAGTCTGATTAAGACACTAGCATGTAAACCGCGATATTTGATGACCTTAATCCAGCTGAAGTCATACTCAAAGTAAACACAAATTGAATTAAGATGTTTTAGTCGCATTATGGAAGTGCATTACAGACATGTACACACATTAATCACACTATTAAAGTTGTGTGGGAGTTTTCGCTGCATTTTGCGACAGCACATGTACAAAACAAGAGGAGCACAGCTGTGTCCGAAACCGTGTACTTACCTGCTATATAGTAGGAGAAATACATCTATACATAGTATGTGTTTCGGACGCAGCCCACGGCTTCAAGCAGTCGTCCATTTGCACGTACAGCATGACAAATAATTAACTGCACCTGAAGCTTTCATAAAATTTATAATGAAACACCCAAAACTGTATACGGTCCCATAAAGAAGACCAACTGTATTCTGATACGTGAAATTCTGGAGGGAACATCAGACGGCGTGGCGTGGGGACGTGATGACGTGTGCCGTTAATCGATCTATGTTCTATAACATGTAACACGGGAACATGAAAGGAGTATTCTAAAAGCGACTCATGTAAACACCTTAATCACAATATTGTCTTATTATTATGCTGTCCATGTAAACATAGTCATTAGCTCGTTTATAAACATTCTTAAACCTTTGTGTGCTGCCATTTTGACAGGCGCTTATCTGATCACCAATTGAATTGATTAAGCCTCCATCCATTTTGCTTGCCCTGGCTATAGCTATCCAAAGAACTGATTCAAGTAATCAGTAAAGCACTTATTTCACATGGTTTTTAGACAGCTTCTGGTAGACTGACTGCATGTACGGCTGTGTTAGTTCAACTGTGACGTTCACAGGCTGAAAACCAAGGCAGGGTTAGAAATGAGCCTGAACAAAATCATTTCCGTGTCATTTTGCTCAAAATAAATGTGTATATTCATAAAATAGTGATGTCAAGGTATACTACTACTCATATGATATGATTTTGTTTTGGCCATTTTTGACTGTTTTTCTGAATTCAGCCAGAGACCTATCCAGTGGGGTTTCTCAGACCGTCACACATGTGCTTGCTTTTTGTTTTGTTTGAATAAACTGTACAGTGGAGCTCACTTCTTTGTGAACATGACAAAACGACTTGCTGTGGAACCTGTACCTCACCTGTTTTCCCCATTTATCCTGTTTTAAGATCTTATGGACTGTTTCATACGAATGGCTGCAGTGGCTCTTGATTCTGATCGCCATGTTAGTCTCTGGCTCTGTGTTGGTCATCACTTTTTGGCCAGCGGTTCGTGACGACACCAGAATGACCGCTTTCTCCGTTATGGCAGCCATCGTGCTGCTCCATGCTCTGCTTGCCATCGGCTGCAAGGTGGTTTGCTCATTTATAGGAATCTACTCATATAACATGCAGGACTACTTGCCTTGTTTCAAAGTTATGAATGATAACAATAACCTGTGGAACTTAGCCATGAAGTTTAGACTGGAGAATGACCAAAGTGAAGTTCTGGCTTTTACATAATGTCTGTGCCCAGTAATGTTTTGCTTTAAACCGAACAGTGTAGAGTGTTTAATGCAAAACGCAGGTTGGTCATATTCTTGTGTTCAGGATTATACATTAGAAGTCAGTCTGGAAGTCGTTTTAGACTCAGACTTTATTTCACTTAACTTGCCTTCTGAAACCTGCATTCTGGCTCAGACCAGATCTGTTTTCACTTCATGTATAAACGTTGTAACGTATTTGATCTTCTCTGTTTCAGTTGTACTTCTTCCCAGCAGCAGCGCAAATACAACCATCCAGCTCTGTACAGAATCATACAGCCGTGACCAATCAAAGCAAACCGAACTAACCAGCCAAATGAGCTCGGGTTAGCGGGAAAAAACCCATTTTGTTAATGCACTACTGATTTGACAGCTCATAAGCAATATGGTGATGGATATAACTTCAGCAGCTGTGGACTCAAGTTTCTTTGGGTAACCGGATGGGGTTTTTTTTTTTTTTTAAACTTTGATGGTAATGTATTATGCATATAGAGCTGTGGGATTTGTACCGCTCTATACTTGGATGAAGAAGTTGGGAAACATGATATTTTCTGTTATTATAAATATAATATATGAATTCATGTGAATTTGCTGTTCTTTTTGAAGTATATGGAAATTATTGTTCTATCAGATTCCTTTGTGGGGGGGTCAGGGGGATTCTAGGCTTGTGTTGTTAACAAGAAATGTCATTTTGGAAGAAGGCTCAAAAATGTGAGAGAACTAAAGATTGAAATGTATTACGTCAGTAACTCCTGAACTAAACACTCCGCCCCAACCAGGATACGATCTGATATCTAGAATGTGCTGAAATCAAAAAAAGTGGTTACTTTAGGGTAGTTATGATTACATTGGTGTTTTGGTCAAATTTAACACTGCCTTTTTTGTTGTTGTTCATTTAGAAAACTTTGTCATTGCAGGAGGGGAAAAAAAGATCTGTTTGGGGCCGGTTCTGAATGTTCTGTTCAGGTTCCTTGCTCATTTTTTTAAGGGTCAGTAACTTATCATGACAAGGTAAACCATGGAGTGGAAAGTGGCATTAGCTTTGGAACCTAGTATTATTTTGTTGTTTTTTTTCTTTCCAGACAGTTTCATACTTATTCAGATCTAGGAATTAGTGCCTTTTAAATTTCATATTTTTGTTAAGACCCACTTTGGCTCAAACAATGTCTCTACCATGTGATTGCTTGTGGTGTGAATCAGGGCTGCGAAAATGAACGCCCACCTAAACAGCTTACAAATACACTGCTGCGGGAATGAATCCATGAAGGAAAATGTTGAGAGATTATGGATAGCATTTAACAGGATTAGCAAAATGTGCACTGTGGGGAAAACGCTACTAGGGGGTGAGAACAATTTGAAAGTGGAATGGTGTAGTTTCACTTCAATCTGTTTGAAACTGTTCTCTGTAAACATAAATGTAAATAACCAGATGTACAGGGTTTGGCCTCTTACACAAGAAGCAAGACTTTATAGGGAACTCTCCATCAACATTTAATTTGCATGTTTTTTTTTCCTCTTTTTTTTTTGAGAGTCTGTTGCTTTTGTTGTGAATTGGGGGGGGGGGGGAGAGCAAAAAAAATGGGGTGGGGGCTTAATTCTACAAACTAACAGGACTTTCTCCTCAATAAAAGTTTCTAAATCAAATCAAAGGCTAAACCAAAAGGAAAAAATATATATAAATGGGTGACCGGAAGCAATGCATACCTTTCCAAAAGTCTTTCTTCTAGGCAATGCCTAGCATGGGGAGGTAGGATATGTGGGGACAGGAAAAAGGGTCAGGGGTCAGAGAGGTTTGACAGGTGACCTTTGATTACATTTGCAGAGAAAAAAAAAAAAAAGCCAACCAATGACACACACAGGTCAAACAGAAGGGTTTGGGGGATGTAAACTAGGATCCTGCTGATCCAAACAATTGTCCTGCTGCAGTGGCCAATGGGTGTGTGTGCAGAGCCTGATGTCCGGTTCATCAGTCCCTCTTCCTTAACTAATGCCACGTGGAGTCCATTGCAGAATTCCAGCACTGTGCCTAGAAGGCTGGAGAGTGGGTGTGGATGCAGACCTCTAGCACAGGAGAGTCCTCAAATGCTCATTAGCTCAATACGTGGTTAGTTTTTGCTAACCTCACCGTGCAGATCTCGAGGGGAAACAGCTAGCTGTGCACATCTGGGGCTGAACTGTTTAAAAAAAAAAAAAAAAAAAAGTTTCTCCAGAGTGGAATGAGCTACAAGACTATATCTACACTATGTTTTCTACAGGCAATGATAGTTCCTGAAAGTTCCTGGAAGCTAGAGAGGAAATCCAGCTGCATTGCAAATGTTTAGAAAGGTCAAGGTGGCTGAGACTAGATTTATGCCAATAGTTGATATTGTTGAATAGTTTGACAAGGATGCAGAGAAAGTGGAACAAAATAGAAAGAAAAAAAAAAGACGACCCAGGAACAGCAAGACAGTCCTGCCATAAATCTCAGGTTCATTACAAACAGTCCATCACTGACTTTTCATTGAGTGTCTCTTGTATGAACGTACATCTGATAGTATTTACTTTTTTTTTCTTTCTTTTTTTTTTTAAAACTGTTCTGCAAAGAACATTCCGTCAGATCCCAAAGCTCAAGACAATCCACTGCCTCCTTGTGGTTGATCCTGGAACTGCACTACTGTGAAGGAGGAAGAGAGTGACATCACACCTCCTGCTGTCCAAGACAGCGCGAAGTCTGGCATTGTGAGGGGGACGGAAATAGACAGAGAAAAGGGTTTTATATATATTTATATATGAATATACATCAAGAGGAGAGAAAGAGAGAGCGAAATGGGGGGGGGTGGTGACAGTCAGATGCTGCAGCACTGGATTTGGTAATCTGGTTTAGGCTGTGGTCAGTTTGGGAGGCTGGACATGCAAAGGGGAGGGGACGCAGGGAGGGGCCTTAGCTCCCATAATGCATTGTGTTGCTGGGGATGGCCATGGGTGAGGCCATCGAGATGGCAGGACCTCCCATGGTGAACTGGTTAGTGACGGGATAGTGGGTGCTGCTGCTGGTCGGACCCTGCTGGGTTGTAGCTCCTGTGGAGGGGAGGGAGGGGGGGAGGGGTCAAAAAAACAAAACGCAACAATAATCTCACTATTACCATAACAATTAACCTGGTCAGTTGAAATGCTATGGCTAAACAGGAACTGTTGGCACCTTTAAAATAGAACAAGTGTGTAAGGAGAATGTATGCAGCAGATCTGGTCTGAGAGTTCAGAAAAAGAACAAACGTACCCTGGACAATTCCTGTGCTCATGATCGAGCCCATTCTGGAGTGAGTGTGGTTCACAATCCCTGTGTTCACTGTGAAGAGAGACAAACATACACTTAAGGTCTCCCTTAAAAAAAAGTTGTTTTTTTTTTTTGTGTGTGTGTGTAGTTTTAGATAAAAAGCTTGCATGAGGAGAAGAAGAAAAAAAAGAGAAAAAAAAAAAAAAAAAAAAGAGAAAAAAAAAAAACAGAAAAAAAGAGTAGAAGCCTTTTTATTGTGGCAAGGAAAAATAAATAAAATAGTATAGTCATGGACGAAATTATTGGCACCCCTGGAACTTTTCCAGAAAATGCACCATTTCTCCCAGAAAAGTGTTGCAATGACAAATGTTTTGGTATACACATGTTTATTACCTTTAAGTGCATTGGAACAGCACAAAAAAGCAGAAGAAAAAAAGCAAATTTGAAATTTTACACAAAACTCAAAAATTAGGTTGGACAAAATTGTTGGCACCCTCAACTTAATATTTGGTTGCACATCCTTTGGAGAAAATAACTGAAACCAATCGCTTCCTATAACCATCAACAAGCTTCCTACACCTCTCAACTGGAATTTTGGACCACTCTTCTTTTGAAAACTGCTCCAGGTCTCTCAGATTTGAAGGGTGCCTTCTCGCAACAGCAATTTTGAGATCTCTCCATAGATGTTCTACGGGATTTAGATCCGGACTCATTGATGGCCACTTCAGAATTCTCCAGCGCTTTGTCTCCAACCATTTCTGGGTGCTTTTTGAGGTATGTTTTGGGTCATTGTCCTGCTGAAACACCCATGACCTCTGACGCAGACCCAGCTTTCTGACACTAGGCCCTACTACTCCAGATTTCATGATTCCTTGCACACAGTCAATGCACCCAGTGCCAGAGGTAGCAAAACAACCCCAAAACATCCTTGAACCTCCACCATGTTTGACTGTAGGTACTGTGTAGGCCTCTTTTTGTTTTCTGTAAACAGTAGAATGACGTGCTTTGCCAAAAAGCTCTACCTCATTCTCACCTGTCCACAAAACGTTCTCCCAGAAGGATTGAGGCTTACTCAGGTACATTTTTGCAAACTGCAGTCTGGCTTTTTTATGCCTCTGTGTCAGAAGTGGGGTTCTCCTCGGTCTCCTGCCCTAGCGCTTCTTCTCATTCAGATGACGATGTATGGTTCGAGCTGACACTGATGCACCCTGAGTCTGCAGGACAGCCTGAATTTGCGTGGAAGTTGACTGAGGTTGTTTATCCACCATTCGAACTATCCTGCGTTGCATTCTTTCATCAATTTTTCTCTTCCGTCCACGTCCAGGGAGATTTTCCACAGTTCCATGGGTTATAACCTTCTTGATTATATTGCGCACAGTGGACAAAGGAACTTTTCCTGTGGGTAGATCTCTGGAGATTGACTTGTAACCTTGAGATTGTTGATATTTTTCCACAATTTTGAATTGTCCTCAGACAATTCTCAGCTCTTCTTTCTCTTCTCCATGCTTGGTGTGGCACCAACTTTTATACACTCTAACTGGCTTCAGTTTTGATTTCTATATTGCCAGCACCTGATACTTGCCACAGGTGAGTTTAAATTATCACATGCTTGAAATGAAATTATTTACCCACAGTTTTAATAGGGTGCCAATGATTTTGTCCAGTCCATTTTGGGAGTTTTGTGTAAAATGGTGTCAAATTTGCCTTTTTTCTTCTGCGTTTTTGTGCTGTTCCAATGCACTTAAAGGTAATAAACATGTGTATACCAAAACATTTGTCATTGTAACACTTTTCTGAGAGAAATGGTGCATTTTCTGGAAAAGTTCTAGGGGTGCCAATAATTTAAATAAATAAATAGGGATGACTATACTTTTTTACTTAACTTTAATTAGCATTTCCTCCATTTTTTTTAAACAACCAAAGAGACCAGGTCCTACCCATTCGGTTTCTATTGGCTTACAAGAGGCTTGCAATTTCATGAATTCTTAGCTTTTCTGCCGGACAAATTTGAATTGTGTGTGGTCTGAATGCTACTTTTTCCCCCCTGATAAATCAGCATAGTTTTCAAATGCTGCCCGTACCCCATAGAAAGGAATCAAAAAAGTGTAAATGCTAGGTTATGGCTAAGACACAGATGTTTGCAGTCCATAACGAATGTCTGACTGTGGGATTTTAAGGTGCGTGTGTGTGTGTGTGTGTGTGTGGGCGTGCGTGGTGTGCGTGCATATCCGTACGTGCATGCGTGTCTGTACCAAGGGGGATGAGGTTGTTGTGGGAAACTGTAGAGCCACTGCCACCAATGACAGTGCTGAGGTCATAAGCTGTCGGCATTCCTGAGAAAAAGACAAGACAGGATTACACGGAAAAAGAGTACTGGAAAAAGGACCAAATAAAATAAAAAGAAAGAGTCTGCAAAGGATGTCTGCATGATCTGGAATACAAACATTACCTACATGTTAAGCACAGCGGGCTTCACACAGATCAGAATTTACCTGATACAGCCATGCCTTGACTCATGCTATAGGCCCCCCCAGTGTTCCACATGTTCTCAGAGGGTGAGGTGTAGTGTGAGCCAGGAGGAGGGTTAGGGGTGGTGCCTGTGTACCTATAGAAACATACAGAACACACAAAGATGAGATGATGCTTCCTGCTTCAAGAGGTCTGTTTAAACCCGCTTATAAACAAACAAGTCATGAACAAACCTCAATCAGCAATAAACATCCAGTTACAATGACACCAACTCACCTGAAAAAGGGGTTCTTCAGGTCCAGGAGGTTGCTGGACTTGGAGCCAGTCTGGTCAACTTGAGCAACAATACTGATGTCATAGCTTTGCCTAGACCAAGGAAATGTTGTTAATTAAACTCTAAAATAAACCTACTTCCTGGGAAATGGGGAACTAGGAGTAAATGTTAAATAAAGTGTTGCAACCTCTTGTTGGCGATGAGCAAGGCCGTGCCTGACATGGTGTCTCCTGCTTTGGCAAAGAGTGGCGACTGCAGCAGACAGCGCACCTGATACCAATGAGTCAGGGGCTCAGTGGGTGCCGTGGAGAGCCACACGGTCATCCTGCATGAAGAAAGTGCTTATAAAATGGCTAAAAAAATTCCAGGCTGCACTCAGTTTGTTTGAACAAGCCTCGGAGAAACGTTATAGCACACAGAACTTACACAGATCCCATAAACGCAACGTCGAACCAGAAAGCCAGGCCGTGCACCAACCCAGAGTGCATCATGTGGAACTTAAAGGGGATCTCTATCCTAAATGGGATGGAAGGAGAAGGAAAAAAACAACAATAATTCAAGAACCCGTTTACGCCTCGAGTATGAAACCAAGTGACATAAATGAATGATAAACCAGTACAAAATCAGCATTATAAACACTATACTTATAAAGGTCTTCCTCTTTAGCTTCTAAAAAGTTCACTGTGTATTTCACAGACTTGGCCATCAAGATTCGGATGTCAAACGTGTCCTGAAAAGAAAGAACACAAAAAAATAAACCACTAAGCATTATACAGAATATAAGGACCAAGAAGTGCAAAGGTGCTGACGGTTACAGCTCATAAACTTTTGCTCAATTCAATTTGACTTATATAGTGCTTTTAACCAACGAAATTGTCACAATGTGGCTTCACAGAAATCTGGTTATAGCTCTAGATCCCTAATGAGAAAGCCAAAAACCTGAGACGACATGAGGAAGAAACAGACTCAAAGAGAACCCACCCTCTTCTGTGAGATGAGTCATCACACTTCCAGTATGCTAAAACAAATCCAACAGTACTGAGTGTGTTCAAAGTATCTTCAGTGAATCAGAATCAGCTTTATTGCTTTATATAGGAAAATAACAAACAAAAAAAAAAACTACAGTATATTAGTGCAGGATGTGCAAAAGTGGTCCAGTGCAAATGCTCACAGTTGAAGTAAGAAGAGTATGTGTGCGTTAATGTAACGCATATGAAACAACAATGTAGGCTTGTTTGTTAATATAACGTGTAAATGCCCATGGAGGCGGATAAGAGACCATGGTGGGTCCTGGACATTGTTAATGATGTCAGTTGCCGATGGAAAGTTGCTTTTGTGGCGTGAGGTTTTGGTCTTGATGGACTGCAGCCTCCTGCTGCCTCGAAAAGTTTGTGTCCAGAATGAGCGGTCACAGCCACAATTTTAACTGCCTGCTTCAGGATCTTGGAAGTGTACAGGTCATGAAGGGGTGCAGCCTGCAGCCAATTACCTTCTCAGCAGAGTGAAGGTCATGCTGCAGTCTGTCCTTGTCCTTGGCAGTGGTAGCAGTGTACCAGATGGTGATGGAGGAGGTGAGTATGGATTCGATGATGGAGATGTAAAAGTGCACCATCATAGTCTTTGATGGGTTAAACTGCGTCAGCTGCCGCAGGAAGTACTTGGTGCACTTTTTTAATCAGAGAGCTGATGTTCAGTTCCTACTTGAGGTCCTGGGTGATGATGGTTCTCAGGAAGCGGAAGGAGTCCACAGTATTGACTGGGGAGTCACACAGGATGATGGGGGCAGGTGGTGCTGGGTTCTTCATGAAGTCTGCCACCATCTCCACTGTTTTCACAGCGTTGAGCTCCAGGTTGTTCTGACTGCACCGGGTCACCAGATGGTCAATCTACCACCTGTAGGCAGACTCATCCCCCTCAGAGATGAGCCCAATAAGGGTGGTGTCATCTGAACACTTCAGCAGTTTGTTGGACTAGTGACTGGAAGTGCAGCTGTTGGTGTAGAGGGAGAAGAGTAGAGGAGAAAGAACACAGCCTTGGGGGGAACCAGTACTGATGGTCTGGGAGTCAGAGACATGTTTTCTCAGTCTCACATGCTGCCTCCCGTCAGACAGGAAGTCTTTGATCCACCTGCAGGTGGAATCAGGCACACTCGGCTGGGAAAGCTTGTCCTATAGCAGAGCCGGGATGACTGTTTTGAAAGCACAGCTGAAATCCACAAACAGGATCCTGGCGTAGGTTCCTGAGAAGTGCAGGTGCTGGAGGATGAAGAGGAGGGCCATGTTAACTGCATAATCTACAGACCTATTGGCTCTGTAGGCAAACTGCAGAGGGTTCAGGAGAGGGTCTGTGATGGATTTGAGGTGGGACAGCATGAGGCACTCAAAGGACTTCATTATCACAGATGTCAGAGCGACAGGTCTGTAGTCATTAAGTCCTATGTTCCTTGTTTTTTTTTTTGGTACAGGGATGATGGTGGAGGTCTTGAAGCAGGTTGGCACATGGCATATCAGTGCCAGCCAGATAGCTGATCAGCACAGTACTTCAGGGTGGATGGAGAGACCGTCTGGTCCAGCTGTTTTGCGGGGGTTCTGTTTCTTGAAGACTCTGTTAACATCTCTCTCCAGGACAGAGAGAATTGTACTTGTGGTGGGGAAGGAAAGGGAAGGAGGTGGTGAAGCTGGTGGGCTGGAGCTGAAGCTGATGGCTGGTGTCAGGACTGTCCCATTCTTTCAAAGCGACAGTAAAACTTGTTCAGGCTGTTGGCCAGAGGCAAGTCACTAGCAGAGTGGGGGGCTTTAGGTTTGCAGTTTGTGATTTGTCTGAGCCCTTTCCAAATAGAAAGGAGGTCATTGGCTGAGAACTGCTGTTTCTCAGAGTACAACTGTTTAGTTCCCTCATCGCCTTGCTAAAAATTGTACTTTGATTCTTTAAACCGGATTCTGTCCCCACTCTTAAACACGACTTCCTTCTACAGCCTTAGCTGTCTCTGAACCAGGATTCGTCACTGTTGTAACTCATCGTGCTACATGATGGTACACAGCTATCCTCATAGAAGCTTATAAATGATGTCACAGCCTCCGTGTATTCATTCACACTGTTGGTAGCAGTCCTGAATACATCCCAGTCAGTACAGTCCAAGCATGCCTGAAGATCCTCCACAGCCTCCCTGGTCCACTGCTTTTATGTCCTCACAACAGGTTTGGAGAGCTTTCATTTTTGCCTGTATGCAGGAATCAGATGGATCATGACGTGGACAGAGTGTCCCAGTGCAGCTCGTGGGACGACATAATAAGCACTGTTTATTGTTGCGTAACAGTGATCCAGAATGTTCTCTTCTCTGGGCAGGGCGCATTTAATACTGTATTTGGGAAGCTCATGTGTGAGATTACCTTTGTTAAAGTCACTAAGGACAATAACAGATGTGTCTGGGTATGCGTGTTCCACACACAGTATCTGGTCGGCAAGCATACGCTGTACATATGTGACCCATATAGGCATACAAAAAAAAAAAAAAAAGCTAACCATTCAGCACATTAAACTAATTCAGTAATAAATCAACTTCGCTGTAATTATGAATGCATCTGAAACTGAGTTCTGAATGAAACTCGATGTTGAGCAGTGGTGGCGCAGTGGTTAAAGGCTCTGGGTTACTGATCAGAAGTTCAGGAGTTCAAGACCCAGCACTGCCAAGCTCCCACTGTTGGGCCCTTGGGCAAGGCCCTTAACCCTCAACTGCTCAGTTGTATTAAATGAGATAAATGTAAGTGGCGCTGGATAAGGGTGTCTGCCAAATGCCATAAATGTAAAAATGTTGAGCTGCGTAAAAGAAGATCAAGTTTTTCCCATTTAATGATGAGAGCATATAATCAATTCAATCTTAATCCATTCACATTTATTATATGATCAAATTATATTAATAAATTTCGGGAAAGGCGAATGCCAGGTCAACTAAATGCCAGGCTTGTTATAACCTATGTGGAAATGATGAATAAAGCACCGTAAACGTCTTAAATGACTTAAATTACCCAACAGTGATGCTGCGGAACAATATACATATTAAAGGTACATTATGTAAGATCAGTAGGTGTCTTTTTTCAAGATCAGGTCTCTGGATAAGTAGGCAAGAAGTTACATATTTGAATAAGGTTTTTTTGTTTTTGTTTTTTACTGTATAAGCCCCGATTCCTACCCAAGATTGCAATGCTCCACCCCTAGGATCTACAGTGGCCCGTAGAGTGTCTACACAATGACTAATGAGAAGCCCATCCGATTGTAAACAAGCATTTCGGATCAGAAGTCGGTTTTCCAAATGGGTTTTCTCAGCCACATAATACTTTTGTCCTGCGGTCATGGATTAAACCATTGTTGTTTTTTTATCATGATTTCCATATTTTGCAGGTTATTTCTTTTAGAAATAAAAGAAAATCAATTATTGCACCTGTAAGATGACACCGTTGTACACAAATTGTACAGTTGATTTCCTCTAATCTGTACAAATATGTTTTAAATAAGTCTAAATAAATAGATTCATTTAAGCCTGTAATTCTTAAAACCAGAGTCAAAATGTCAGGCTCCCAAATACGTCGTCCCATCGCCCAGGTCTAGTTCCTGTGACAACGCAGCAGCCGCTCCTACAGCAACACTGCTGAGAATGAGCATATGCCCGCATGTGTGTACACCCACACACACTCCTTGTTCCAACTCTTCCTCCACCCATCATGCCTATATCTACAACTCGTATAATGCACATGCACACCCAGTCATAACATTTATAATACTCCGTTTACCACAATCGGCTGTCTGAAGTATTCATCTACAGCAGCTCCCCTCAGTGCAGACAGATCCACCCCGTGGAAAGATGGCTGGTACCTTAAAACAACAACAAAAAACAACACACACGCACGCACACACACACAGAATTGGGGGGGGGGAGAAAAAAAAAAGTCTCCATTAATTGAATCCTAACCTCTTGTTCCACCAATGCTTTTGCTGCATGTTCCTGCCCAGAGAACATCACGCCCTTTTCTCTTGACCTTAACATGCCGCACTGTTCTCTATATGTGTTGTCCTGTGCAGCACTTGTCAATCTATTTTCTATGTTTGTATATTGCTTGTATTGTGTAGTGGTGACTCAGTGGTTCAAGGGGCTGGGTTCTGAACAGAAGGTCAGGAGTTCATGCTAACCTCCCAACTGTTGGGCCCTTGAGCAAGGCCCTTAATCCTCAACTGCTCAGATGTGTAAATGAGATAAATTCCAAACTTGCACTTTACGCAGCCCTGTGTTCAGAGCCTTGTTAATGCCTATGAGTACATTCGCATACACAAACTGTAATCACATTTCTTTCCCCAAGTGCTGCTAGAAGTAGTGAAGCCTAGCGAGTTTCCAGTATTGTAGTAGCGACACATCATCGTTTTATTTGATTAACCATACACAATACATCATGTTGAAATCTCTTGTCCTGACTCGAGGTCACTGGATGCTGGCTTTCATTGTGGGCTAACTGCACACACTAATAAAGTCCTTCCAGCTCGCTCGGAGACAAGCGTTCTGAAGAAGAAATTTCATTGTACATGCATAGATGTAGAAAAACAAAGGATTATCAGATAGGTGGGTGTGTACAGCTAAATACTGGTCTAAAAAGCAGGTGTTGATTGGATTTCCGGAAAACAGCGTAATCTGATGTAGGATATTGTATTGTACCTTTTCAAATCTATTAACTGCCAAAAGTGGATGGTTTTAAGGTTGCTTTCACACCTGTTAGCCCACAGTCACAATTTCTGTTCGTTTGCTATTAATATACAATAAACACGCTTATAAAGTAACCGAGCGTATGCCATTTCTGCAGCACTACAGCGCTGACATTCGGCTGTTTATGCCTCGCAGCTCAACTTACACCTACAAACCATAATGCACAGCGTGTTCAAATCACTTCCTGTGGTCGGGTCAATTCCGAGTCAAACCAGTTTTCTCTTCGAACAGGACTGACACTACCTCCCTCAGATGCTATTAGACTAGCTGGTTTGTTCTGAACCCCCGAGTGTGATGGCTGTATTCTCGCTTGCTTTAACCAAGCAAGGAGGAAAACGTACAAGGGCTCAAGTTAAAGGAAATCACAGCGTGACATCAAGCGCTCATCACCTGACCAATCAGTGGTAGCTCAGGCAGCATGCAAAAAAGAGCCATAATTGAGAATTGAGCCCCAATGGAAACAGACTGGTTAATGAGCGTTTATACATAGCAGTATTACATGACAAATTAGAGATTTCAATGTTGCACTGTAAAGTGCCATAACGTTCACGGATATCTGAGGTCAGTCACATATTAGGGTTAAGTGCAGCTGCATTGTAGTACAGTATTGTAGCATACTGGAATATCTCTCAAGTTAAGGCAAATACCCTCTTTAGGATAAGCCTTAGGATAAATGCTGAGAAATCACACACTATGCTGTACTATGATTCTGATTTATGATGTATGTCCTCCACTAAAAATGCTCACCAGAAGTTGGCTTTGGTGAACTGCTCCATGTAAAGCTGCTCGTCTGTAAAAGGAGCGAGGTGGACATCGCCAATGGTGGGGAACATTTTACCTTAAAACGCAAGTCGAAAACAAAACGTCAGCAATTTACAGGAAACGGTCCAACACTCTGAGCCTGAAAACACACACCCTCACTACTAACCATTCGGTTTGAGGAATTTCTTGGCATGCAAGTAGCTCTCCAGCATCCTCTCATTAAACAGCATGTAGCCCATGGGCTCGGAGATGATGATGTCCACCTGCTCAGGTAGGGTGACCTCCTCCACCTTTCCTGGGATTACGATCACGCGCTCGGTCAACCTGTTACTGTTCACCAAAACCTACACAGCACATACACACATCCATTAAATGCTTGCCTGAAGATACTGAGTTACTGTGTTAAAATGACATACAGACTGAACAGAAGAGTGTGTAAAGAGTTGCACCTCTGCATGCTGAGCCATGGTGCTGGCTTCCACAGCATACACCTTACGTGCACCAGCCTGAGCTGCGAAAAATGACAGGATCCCTGAGCCACATCCTACATCCAACACCACCTACAAACAGAGGGTCGGGGGGAGGGATGAACAGCAGGGTAAAATGGCTGCATCTAAATCACAACATTAATCCAGTATTAAATCTTTCATTCCTCCTGTGGAAATAAGCAGGGATTTCAGAACACTGGTTCTTTTGTGAACACGCACCACAGAGAACTTCATCACGTTCATAACAGAAAAGTGGCATTTTAAAGAACAATGGCTGCAAGTCTACTGCAGTTTTTCAGCACGGACAGCAGCACGGAACAAAATGTAGAACACAGAGAGAGATATTTACAGAATAGGCAACAGAGTGAATAGAGATTGCGTAAGAGAACATCAGCGGAGCTATTTAAGTAAGTGAAAGTAACGTGGCCGCCACACCTCAACGGCAAACTGATGTTCAGTCAGTGCTGCTCGGCAAGAAAAACGAGATGCGCGTTTCCAAAAGGAAATGATTTCAAACTTCAGCATCGCCTCAGAGAAAGAATGGAAGATTACATGTAGTATAAAATCACAAGCAGAGACGATCATTATTATTCACTAAATCGCAATTTTGACATAATCTACAAAACAAGGTTTGTACAGAGTCTATATGCAGTAGATTAAGTAGATCAAGATGAACTAATACTAGAAAAGTATCATGATTAGGCTGGAATTAGATTCATGCTCTCACAGGATTTGTCCCTCCGCTCGCAGGATGTATTTTTTGTTTTCCCACACCATTCTGTGTATATTCTGAAATACGCAAAGTAGCCCATTTGGTACAAACAACCATGCCACGGTTAAAGTCACGGAGATCACCCCCCCTACATGATACTGCCACGTGATTGGCGGATTAGAGAACTGAATGAACGTGCTGTTGTTCCTAATAAAGTGGACAGTGAGTGTGCATGAGCATATTAGTTAGAACAGTGCAAATTGTGGAAAAACACCTTGTCCTTGAAGTCAGTATGGTTCTGGAGAATGGCCCGTTGATAAGTTCCAGTTCGAACATAGTCCTGCATCATGTTCTGCTGCTGAGAGAGGTAGCCATAGAACTGCAGGACAACAGAAAATTGAGTTAAAGAACATTTTAGTACACTTTTTAATACTAGTCACAGCAACACGTGTAAAAGAACACCCTTTTACTTAAAGCATAGTGCTAGAGCTTATCAAATAAAAAAATGTAGAGAAACCCAGAACCACGTACAGTTTTAATGAACAAAATATAAGAATCATGTTCCTGTATAAATTTTCGGTATAATTAGCCACAAAGACATTTTTTAATTACCCGTTCTTATCAAGGGTGCCAGGAATTCTGCAGTTTATGCTAAAGCACATGCCCACAAACCCGCAGTCTCCCGATCACCGGGCGAACACACCTGAAAGTACTGTACAGCCGATGACTCTTCCGTCCTCTCGCTGAATACAGAGTTCTCGTTCAAATGGCCACGGCAGTTCTTCAGCAGATTGTAGAACGAGGAGAAATCTGCAATTGACCGAAGCAGCGGCAGCAAGGTTAAGAGACGACAACTGCAAACACACCATACGGCCAAATGTTTGTGGACACGTGACCATCAAACCCGCATGTCCTTGTACAATATCTCGTTCTGCATTAAACCAGCCTTTTCGCGGTTATAAATAGTGGCACTCTTCTGGGAAGGCTTTGGAGCGTGGTTTTTTCCCTCGATTTTGTGTTCGTGCATTAGTGAGGTCAGGCACTGAAGGTTGGGTGAGGTGGTCTGGGGTGCAGTCAGCTTTCCAGTTCATCCCAAAGGTGGTCAGTGGGCTTGAAGTCAGTACTATGTACAGGACACTGGAGTTCTTCCACACCAATGTTAAAGCATACAACAACATCCTATACAACGGTGTGCTTCAAATGATGAACAGTTTGGGGTGAAAACTGTTACACACATGGCTGTGATGGTCAGATGTCCACAAACATTTGGCCATATAGAGTACATTTTATTCCTAATTTTAACAGCACCTGGATAAACTAACTGCAGTTTGTTGCAAGTTACAGAGCTTCACATTAAACCTACTCAGTTCAAGTCACTATTCAAGTATGCTTATAGCTGTAATAACGAACAATAGCTGACTGCATTGTTGCGTACTCACACGTATGCGGTCTAATGTGATTTCTACTGGGTTGACCATTTCTACAGAAAGCTTCAGGAACACACACTTTATCTTATTCTTTGTTTTTTGGGCTGTGTGTACGCCAGCAGATTGAGAGAGGGTTACCTGTGGGGGAGGCGAACTGCAGAAGCACACTATTACAGCCCAGCGTTAAAATGAAGGACTGCTTCCCCACACGACTGCACTCTGTCTCCCGTGACACCGAACACTTGAACACGCTCGCCTCCTCATCTGCAGAAAGAACATACATTACAAAACATAGCTGTTATATTAATGGCCAAACTCTCCCAGACCAGGCACTGTGTCACTAACCCCTTAACCAGCCCAGCAATCTATCACACACTTTTTTAAAACTTCGCACACACTCCTTCATATGCCTAATTCTCAGACACTCATCTCCAGTCACGCGCTCGATTCGTACCAGTTTTCCAATAGTGTAAGCTTTGCGTTAAAATACGCTTCGAGAAAATAAAGTTTAAAAAAAAAATGTAATAAAAAAAAGCATTTAAGACAGATTCGTAGCTGATCCAGGATTAAACCTGATGCTAAAACAGATTACCTAATGCTATTGATAGGTCAAATCAACACACTGATCTAAGTCCTGTACGGGTAGATGCACGTTTGGAGGAGGACGGCTTTTGAGATCCCAAAATCTTTTTTGAAATGTGTGATTAAAAATTCAAACTTGACACGGAGTAATTATTTAAAATCAGGTTTTGGTAGGAGTGTGAATTGGTAAATGTTTTCAAAAGACAATTACTGCACCAAAAACCCCCACACACAATGGTAAGTGTCAACAGCTTTATTTCTGCCAGAGATTTCCACTTCTGCATTTACCAGCGTTTAAAGCACATCATGTGTAACTATTTCTCCATTTCAAACCCAACCTGCTAACAGTTTTATAGTTGCAGCCCAAAGCAAAACTAAAGCTAAAAATACCTTTTTACTGCCTTCAGAGTTGCTTTACTTGGAGTCTGCATATTACTTAGATACAAAGCATGCATCAACGACAAAATCACACGCTCAGACACTTGGAACGAGCGGAAAGCGTGTCTGGGGTTTTTGGTTCACCGTTCTGTCGTTAATAATGCTCTCCTACTATAAATATGTCACTAGCGAGACGCAATAATATCTTCTGTGCAACTCAAGAACAGAACACTGTAGCCACAATGTTGGTTAACAACTTGCTGAATTTGTGTTGAAGGCACATACATACACAACGTGCTACATTACAAAAATAGAAGCGGATATTAATCACTTCCTTGCATTTGTATTAATCGATTTTATTTTTACTTACTTATACGTACAATTAACCATGAAAGATATGTATAACGTAGCTAAAAAAAAAAATGCATTAAACTGTGGCCTTAAGTGTATTAAGTTGCTGAGAAAACCGACTGCTAGTTCATGTTTGGATGTGCCTCCTGTCCGTCATTTTATAGACACTACACAGGCCAATACAGATCTGGGGGCGGGGTTTCATGAATATAGGTGCCAATTATTCACATGTCAAGCCCACCCAACCGTTAGGGACTTAATCTTGAAGAAGAAGAAGAGGAAGAAGAAAAAAGGAAGAAAAAAAATAAATACTAATCTTACCAAATGTACCTTTAACCAGCTAACCATATGTTGCTACATTATGTTAGCTACCGCTTTTTAGCCTAGTCAGTTCCTGAGCAGCCAAAACGTGACGCTGGAGTTTTTACTTGCCTGGTGGTCTAGCTAATGAATTATTCATTTGTCCATTTATTCTTAGACAGGCCATCTGCTTTAGAGACACAGAACCAGTAGTAAGGAAAAACTTTTTTTCTCTCAGACACAAAGGTGTTCATTCAAATATCCAAGAAACGTCAGTGTGTGTCAATGAAATCACAGGTTTACATTAACGTGCTCGTTATAACAGGTTATCATTTCTATAGTAACAGCTCATTCACAGGAACTTGTACATCAGATGATCTACAGCTAATAATAATAAAAAGAGAGAGAGAAATAGACTAAAAGAGGCAGGTGATAGAACTTTGTAGCGACAGGTTTGTAGCTTCTGTAATGCAAGTGAGTCATGAATAATTAATACAATTTGTAATTGCTGTCATTTAGGCTGTGATGTGATTGGGAAAGAATCAACTTTGGGATGGGAAAAGTAACTCCACCATGCATCTAGCCGCATCACACCACCTCGCCCTTGACCATTCTTCTGGAAGAGCACACCCAAGCATTTTATTCCTTACTTAAGCGGATCGGATTAAGAGTTACCAATCAGAGTCGAGAACTCCCGACTACCACTATGGTAGGTATAGACTAACAGCCAATTAAAAACAAGGATGCAGAACTACAATACTTTCCTGAAATTCCCTCATTGATCTGGACAGGATTCAATTGACATGGGGTAATTACCTATTTCACAGGCACTGCCCTGTGACTTTGTTTCTAAACGGATGAGCAGTCTTGATGTTTTTCCCTCTGTCCTCTACTAAGAAAATCGTGGCCAAATTACCCCCCAATCAAAGTCAGTGATCTTCTGATCATTTAAAATTTATGTTGT
This sequence comes from Ameiurus melas, assembly GCA_012411365.1. Lineage (NCBI taxonomy): Eukaryota > Metazoa > Chordata > Actinopteri > Siluriformes > Ictaluridae > Ameiurus > Ameiurus melas. The sequence continues at coordinate 14,587,494 of CM022753.1, read as the reverse complement.
GAATGAAGTGTAATCACATGGTGTGTGTGATGCAAACATCCTGGTTCATAGCTAATAAGCCCTATTCATACTGGATATGTTTATATCAGACCTACGTCCATAGTGTAAAAAAATAAAATCTTTTTAAAAATAATTTCATTAAAAAAAAATTTAACGTCTCCTCTGTGATGCAACACTTGCATCCGGACAGCAATAAAATGAGCACAGGAGAAGTGTATTTCTAGCTGGTTGCATTTTCTACGCACCACGACGTTTGTAGAAAAGTAAAGAAAAGACACTGCCGTATGTGTCATTGTGGGGCGAGTCAAGGATTCAGCAACTATTTTAAAACAATTTTAAACACAAGGCATACGAGAAGCATCCGTTTTTTTCTTCACAACCTGGGAAGGGTTTAGCATGTGGGGGAGGGTCACTGAGCATCAACTCAAAAACAAACAAGATGGTGGACGATGTTGTAGTTGCAGTTGTGCCTGCTGTCCAGTTTGACTGCTCTGTTAAAGATCAATGTACACTTTGATCAGACAAGTGGCCAAAAACAGTATGTTTGGCGAAAAACAGTAGGTAATTCGACCTGCGATTTTCTTAGAGGATGGAGGAAAAACGCCGACATGGCCAATACGGATGGAAATAAAATCATAGAGCGATCGTGTGAAACAGGAAATTACCCCAGAACGCCATGTAAACAGAATCCTGTCCAGATAAGGCTACACAACCTACTAGAAACTAGACGTCAAACCAACTGATCGGTTCTGCTGATAAATCGGCACAGATAAAAATCCTAACAGCGTTTCCCGGGTCGCGTCCGTCACGGGAGCGGCTCAGAAGGGTCCGCTGGTAGAATACAGGACGAGGGTGGCCCCCAGAAGCAAAATAAAAACCTACCATCACTAACAAATTTTGTCGTGTTATTTGAAGTGTTTAAGTCATTTTGGACGGCTCTATATTTTGTGTTTTTCGGACTGCTACCTTTTGGTTCAATTTGGATGTACATCTTTTATCTAATTTCATATTTATTAACAGTCTTATACATACATATATACATACATATTATATACATTATACACACATATACATGTATTTATTTCATTTTAAAACCAACAGTACATTTTCAAGGTACAGCCAGTAGCGTTTATTTTTATCATAAAGTTCAGCAATATTTTACTTTAAGCGTTAGGTTTTCATTCCGTGCCGACTCGGATGATTAATGTGTTATGGGCAGGTCGGTACTGCCCGACTTCGGTCGACCCCTACTATTCCTAAACTATTCCTTTGGTAATGTCATTGCTGTCCGGATGTGAGCGTCCAACACTGACTGAGGAGACACGTGTTTAACAAAGAAAGAAAGAAAGAAAGTTATTACAGAGGTCGTTCCGGTAAACTAATCCGGTCCGAATAGGGCTATTGGTGCTTTTTAACTCTCCAGTGTGTTCTGGGAAGGAAAAACAGACTTGAGCTGTGAGACTGTGGTGCAGATGTTAGGGGGTTAAACATTAGATCTTGGTCACGGCACCATTTTCTCCCTCTCTTCTTCTCAGGAGCATCAGTTGGTGTGAACAAAAGCGGCTGTGCTGAATGAGCAGGCGGCCGGAGGGAGGCGGAGAGCCGCTATTGTTCCGTACAGAACAAAGATGAAGACCTAAACACCGCAGGGAAGGAAACACCGCGCCAGCCCGATCGACTCCAGCAGCAGAAGTAACGCGGAACTCTTCCCCACTACGCGAGGAGTCTTTAATAACCGCCGGAGCGCTGCGCGTGAGGGCGCGAGCGCCGTCAATCCAGCTTCAAAACAAAAACAGCGCGCGTGCAGCAGTCGGCAGGCAGGCGCGTGATGACCTGGAGCGCTGTCAGTGAATATGAACACAAAGCCCGCACCTAAACACACACAAAACACCCGCCATTCTTTTAATGTCCTCTCTTTATTTACGCGCTTTAAGAGCAAAACTGCAGCAAAACACGTCCGGATAACTTTCTAACTAGGCGCGAACCTACATCAAAAAGCTAGCTAGCTGCGTTTTTTTTCTTCTTTTTTTTTACCACCATACCCGTATCCCGATAAACCCCGCCTTATGAAGGCGGGCCTTGCTGCCGCTATCTGACTTCCTGCGCTTTGATTGGCTCGTACAGCGTGCCCTGACGGCAACATCCGCTCATGTCGGCCAATCGCAGAGCAGGAGGCGTGATTGTGTCGGAAGACAGGTGGGAGGAAAAGACGCGTAGGTAGAGATAGCTACCGCTACCTAGCCGGTCAACAACTTGCCGTATTGTTGTCCAAGTCAAAGTTAACCCTAAGTTGCGGTTCGGGTCCGTGTTCCTCAAAATACACTACTTCAGGCTTCATTTGGATGTAAACGGAACTTCTGAGACTTTGACAGTGAATATCCGTCAGCTAACTGTAAGCAGCGTGATAAATAGCTAGCCCAGGTTATTCCACTGTAAGTGACCCGGAGGAGAGCTAGAGCAGGAGCGTGGTAGGTAAATAAACACAAGCGTGTCTAATAGTGTCGCGCGCACACTCTCTCTCTCACACACACACACACTCGCGCGCACACAGTGTAGAAGCCGAGACAGTAGGCGAGTGTGTGTTAAATGCCGGTCGGTAGGTGCCCTTCAGCGGGCAGTAACACGTGTAGCCAGGCTAAGCAAAGGAAGAATAGAGCAGCGCGGCGGTGTTCCCACTCGCCTGGAGCTGTTAGCACGCTAGGCTAACGTGGCTAGCTAAGGCCGGCCCGGACACAAAGGCTAAAAAAAAAAAGGCAGCCATGTACTCACTGTTCGAGAGGTTTAGAAGCGCCGCGTCCGGCGTGGCCTTCACCTCCAACCGCAAGGGCTGCTGCTCGGAATGCCGCTGGATGTCTCCGTTGGCGTCCCCGATAGAGAGGAGCCGCACGCCGGGAAACACGGACACCGCCATCTTCGAGCTCGCGCAGAGTGACAGCAGCGCGCCACATCCAACCGCGCGGAGAAAACGGGCCTGACTCACTACTGCCCCCTGACGACCACACCAGTACACTATAAGCCAGGGGTTCCCAAACTTTTTCAAGATGACTTTAAAACACATTAAAAATACATACTTCTGAATATATCCCCCCTCTTTTTTTTCATTATTATTTTTTTAAATTAATAATTACATTTACATCTTTACATTACATTATATTAGGAATTGATTGTGTGTGTGGTTGTCTGATGGTGAGAATTTATTTTTCACGTCAAATTGTTGAGGCGCCCCCTGGAGGCCCAAACTTTGAAAACCACTGCTATAAGCCACTTTTCCGCCACACGGTTCGACTTGTCTCGCTTTACTTTTGTGAGCTTGCTTTTCCACTGCAGTTTGGTGCCGTCTTCCACTCGCCTTTTAGCAGGAATAATGTTGTATTATCGAAGCCCTGTATAAATACACGATCCAAACGTATTCCAAACGCCTTTCCTCTTCACTGAACACAGACCATGTTAAGGATGTAAAAAAACGGCGTTCGACGACGTACGTGGTGCTCTATATGACTAGGTTAAGCCTAGTTATCACTCCACAACTTTCAACGGTGTGTACGTTGATCGCTGCGCTGTTCAGGCTACACGACTCGCTGTCTTGTAATCGGGAGTCTTGAAGTCATTGTAGTGTTCACACTACGTGATCGCTCGGCGACAGGGGGTCACACACGACACCATCAGACAACGACTTTATCTGGTGTCCAAACTACACTTTGTCACAGAAACACACACGATATATGACACGGATATATGACGCGAAACAGGAGTTATTTGAAGATGGACGTAGGACAGAACCAAGTGTTGTGAGCTGTTTGTGCAACGATTTGTTCTGAAGAAACCCCCAAAAGGAAAAGACAAATAAATGATAAAATTTTAGCAGGTTTCCCTTCCTCACGGTGACCTCACCCCATGCCTTGCTCTCTCATTGGCTGGAGCTTGTCGCCGCAATCACTGCCAGTAACGACACTTTTCACATCACAGGATGTGGAGTCGCCCGACAGCTCCAGATGTTCAGCATGCCGAATATCTGTCTGAATCAGCGAGCCTCTTTGATGCGTCTTTGAGTACATAACAATCGACTGCCGATTGGCGAGCACCAATTGCTCGGAAAGCTGGAAAGCCCCCAAAAAGAGTCGAGCCGTACCGTGCGATGGAAAAGTGCCATTACAGAACGTAGACTGTTTTTACACTTGAGTCCTCTTGAAAAGAAGTGCACTCGGACCCCTTGCAGTGGACCAAGAGGTGAACCAAGTGAAAAAGGACCCAGTCCCCTTACGTTCACACTGTCCACCGTCCCTGAAAGAGGACTCAGATCCTTAGCAGTAATTGTTGCTTTTTGTGTCCTAGTCCTCTTGCAATGCTGTGCCTTGTAGGAACAGCAATACTGTGCAAGATGGCTGACGCTAAACATCTGCTAATTTTCCTGTACATGTTTTTAAAATGACAAAAGAGAAATAGTGGGCTTATTGACAAGGATGACATATTTTTTTAGGCCAACCTGGAAGTTAGCATCGCCCCGCTTCCCTCGACAAAAAGCCAATAGGATTTTTCCATTGGCTTTTGGATTATCGCAGAAAATCTGCCCTGTGTCCAGTAAAAGCTTATGATTCTTACACATTTTATTCATCAAGATAATCTTCACAAATGAACACAACTTTTATGAATTTTGAAGCCTAAATACAATCGCCAGAATTAAAAAGCTGAAGTTAGGCTATTAACAAACCACACCACGGTCACATGACTTCTACGTCACCACCAATACGCTTCTGATAGAATTTATAACGCTACAATTTGAAGGGAAAAAAACACCACATCTGGAAAATACTATGAATTGATAAATCTATGTTGGAAAGTTTGAGTCGTAATAGTTTATAAGAGCATGAGTGTGAACACAGCCAGGCTGTAGTAGATGAGTTTTCCTGTTCGTTCTGATGACGTTTAATGTCCCTTACAGCCTCTGTAGTCCCATTAAGCCACTTGTTAGCAACCACCTTTTTCAAGACACATAAAATAAATCACAATAATTACTGATGTATTTTATGCCGTAGAATAAAACATGAGAATATCTCGAATTTGTGTTAACCACAGATATTATTTCAGGCTTTTAACCAAAAACCCATTCAAAACACCCCCTGACTTCAGGTTGACGGAATCGGAAGTGCTAAAATGCTAACTCGTTTCAGGGCTTTGGCTGAATGTGCTTTGTGATGATGTCATATGGCACGTCTTTGCCCATGTCCACGGAAAATCTGCAGTAATTTTGAAAAAGTATATTCCTCAGAGTTTTTGAGCCTGATTTTGAGTTCATTTCTGCGACGCAGCAAAACAGGGCCAAACCGTGGTACTATCACCACCAAGTGTCACAGATGGAATGTAATTTTTTCCTTTCTCCAAATAGAACACTTCTAATTAAAACCAAAAATTCTATTTTGTTCTCATCTGTCCACAAAACATCTTTCTAATAGATTTCTGGCTTGTCCATGTGATCTTTAGCAAACTGCAGATGGGCAGCAATGTTCTTTTTGTAGAGCAGTGATTTTCTCCTCACAACCGGTAGAGAGCAGAATTCATGTTTCCCTCAATTATTGCAAGTTGCCCAGGCCCTGAAGCAGTAAAGCATCCCCACACCATCACACTTCCTCCAGCATGCTTGATTGTAGGTGTTGTTCTTTTTGTGGAATTTATGGAAGGTTTGAGGATCATCAATGTGTGTTTTGGCTAAATTCAGATGAGCCTTAATGTTCTTCTGGGTTAGCAGTGGTTTTCACCTCACCAGTCTTCCATGGACACTATTTTACTCAGTGTCTTTCTGATAGTGGAGTCATGAACAGCGACCTTTATTAATGCAAGAGAGGCCTGTAGGTGCTTTGATGTCCTTGGCTCTTTTGTGACTTCCTGAATGAGTCGTTGCTGTGCACTTGGAGGAATTTTGGAAGGTCGGCCACTTCTCGGAAGGTTCACTACTGCGCTGATTTTTTTCCCCATTTGGAGATATCTCCCACTGTGGTTCTTTGGAGTCCCTGAAGCATTGAAATAGCTTTGTAACTGATGTATTTGAAATCACCTTCTTCCTTATCATTTCGGGAATTTCTTTCAATTTTGGCATGGTGTGTTACTGGGCAAGATCTTTTAACCAACTTCATACTGTTGAAAAAGTTCTATTTGCATGTTGATTTGATTGAACAGGGCTTGCAGTAATCAAGCCGTTGTGTCTAGTCCAGCTGAACCCCATTATGAATGTAGTTTCATAGATTTTGGGAATATGTAACTATGGGGAAAATACATTTTCACACAGGCCCAGTTGGTATTGGAGAACTGTTGCTTCAATATGATAACATTATCATTTAAAAACTGTATTTTGTGTTTACTCGGGTTTCCTTTGTTTTAGCTTAGATTTTGTTTTATTTTCTGAAACAATATAGTATGAGACATACAAAAAAACAGAAGAAATCAATCAAAAAGAATCAAATACTCTGACAGCACTGTATACTTTACACATGCTTGCACAATTTGAACAAAATATGTTATGATTAGAACATACAGCAGTAACTTTTTATAATGCATCATTCTGAAATCTTTCAATCAGTGGGTAATCATATTTGAAATTGAACTGCTTGATATTGTTATGCATTGTATCACACATGAGAATGCAAAGTGGTCACAATCATATTCATTGTGTGGTTTTGGCACAGTAAGAGTCACGGGAAATAAAATCTTTTTTAGAAAACAGAAATGGCAAGAGGCCTTGAGCCTTACAAACAATAATAACATAATCTAAACAAAAGAGGTGTATTCATAACTTTATATCTGCGTTTGCTCACGATTCAGTATAAACTAGTTCCTCAAGTTTGGCCAAGATATCAACTATATCTCATACTACACTACAGTTTATGTTGCAGTTTGGAAACAATCAGCGTAAAAGCAACCGCACCCATTTAGTCGAATGATATCCAAGAAATGACTGTTGCAGAAAGAAAGAAAAAAAATAAAGAAGACTCAAAATACTAATACATATATATATATATATATGCATTCTTATTTGACCTGGAAAGCTTGTTATGTTTCATGCTGATGTTTTACCAGACTGTATACATGACATCCAAATAAATTTCCACCTCTTTGGTGGAAATATTCATTCATTTTGCTTCTTGGTGAAAAGTAAATGCAATTCAAGGACATGCAGACACACAAAAAAAAAGAAAAAGAAAGATTAGTGTTTTAAAACCAAGGGTCTTAGAATTATTTGTCACAGCCTTTATTTCCAATGCAAGTAAACAATACATAAAATCCTCTCGTTTAAGGTCTAATTACAGGACAAAGCATAAGAACGACACAGTTTAAAATATATAGCTTTATAGGTTCTTGCGAAAACAATAAAGAGGTTGGTGGAAATGTGAAAGCAGTGTTGGTCCAGCTGCAGAGTTCACTTATGAAGTGAATGAAGAGCGACTAGTAAGACACGTTTTTAAACACCTCGTCCTTTCATCTATTGTTCAGAGAGAGAGAGAGGGAGAGAGAGATGAATCAGATACAGGTGATTAACCAGGAACAGATGAAAATGCACATTCGAGTACAGTGGTGTGAAAAAGTGTTTTCCCCCTTCCTCATTTCCTGTTCCTTTGCATGTTTGTCACACTTAAGTGTTTCGGAACATCAAACCAATTTAAACAATAGTCAAGGACAACACAAGTAAACACAAAATGCAATTTGTAAATGAAGGTGTTTATTATTAAAGGTGAAAAAAAAATCCAAACCATCATGGCCCTGTGTGAAAAAGTGATTGCCCCCTAAACCTAATAACTGGTTGGGCCACCCTTAGCAGCAACAACTGCAACCAAGCGTTTGCGATAACGTGCAATGAGGCTTTTACAGCGTCCTGGAGGAATTTTGGCCCACTCATCTTTGCAGAATTGTCCTAATTCAGTTACATTAGAGGGTTTTCGAGCATGAACGGCCTTTTTAAGGTCATACCACAACATCTCAATAGGATTCAGGTCAGGACTTTGGCTAGGCCACTCCAAAGTCTTCATTTTGTTTTTCTTCAGCCATTCGGTGGTGGACTTGCTGGTGTGTTTAGGATCATTGACCTGCTGCAGAACCCAAGTTCGTTTCAGCTTGAGTACACGAACAGATGGTCGGACATTCTCCTTCAGGATCTCTTGGTAGACAGCAGAATTCATAGTTCCTTTTATCACGGCAAGTCTTCCAGGTCCTGAAGCAGCAAAACAGCCCCAGACCATCACACTACCACCACCATATTTTACTGTTGGTATAATGTTCTTTTTTGTAAATGCAGTGTTCCTTCACGCCAGATATACTTGGACACACACCTTCCCAAAGAGTTCCACTTTTGTCTCATCGGTCCACAGAATGTTGTCCCAAAAGTCTTGGGGATCATCAAGATGTGTTGTGGAGAAATTGAGACGAGCTTTGATGTTCTTTTTGCTCAGCAGTGGTTTTCTCCTTGGAACTCTGCCAAGCAGGCCATTTTTGCCCAGTCTTTTCCTGATGGTGGAGGCATGAACGCTGACCTTAACTGAGGCAAGTGAGGCCTGCAGTTCTTTGGACGTTGTTGTGGGGTCTCTTGTGACCTCTTGGATGAGTCGTCGCTGCGCTCTTGGGGTAATTTTGGGGCGGCGGCCACTCCTGGGAAGGTTCACCACTGTTCCATGTCTTCGCCATTTGTGGATAATGGCTCTCACTGTGGTTCGCTGGATTCCCAAAGCTTTGGAAATGGCTTTATAACCCTTTCCAGACTGATAGATCTCAATTACTTTCTTTCTCAATTGTTTCTGAATTTCTTTGGGTCTCGGCATGATGTGTAGCTTTTAAGGATCTTCTGGTGGACCTTACTGTGTCAAGCAGCTCCTATTTAAGTGATGCCTTGATTGTGAACAGGTGTGGCAATAATCAGGCCTGGGTGTGGCTAGAGAAATTGAACTCAGGTGTGGACAACCACAGTTATAGTATGTTTTAACAAGGGGGGCAATCACTTTTTCACACAGGGCCATGATGGTTTGGATTTTTTTTCACCTTTAATAATAAACACCTTCATTTACAAATTGCATTTTGTGTTTACTTGTGTTGTCCTTGACTATTGTTTAAATTGGTTTGATGTTCCGAAACACTTAAGTGTGACAAACATGCAAAGGAACAGGAAATGAGGAAGGGGGCAAACACTTTTTCACACCACTGTATATACAAGCATATTATAAAAACAGAATGGATCTACCTCAGAAAAGTGAACAGGATTTGGGAGGCCGGAATGGATTATCACTGGATGGAACCCCGACAAGCAACGGGTCCTTATGGGCATTTTGCAAGCAGAATGTCTTCAGATCAGCCGCAGCTTGTGAAACCTGATGTAAACAAAGGGCGACAGGACAAACTTTTACACCATCATTGATTCTGAATGGGAGAGAGAAAAAGAAAATAAACTTAAAAATTCAATTCAGGTGCATCCTGCAACACGATATAAGAGGATTTGTGCAGAAGGCATTGACATTGAGTTTTCTATAACAGCAATTCTGACAATAGTGTCAGCTGAAAAGAACAAATTACAGGTTTATATTAAGATGTTAATTCTGGGGGGCATGGTGGTTAGTACTGTTGCCGCACAGCTCCGGTACTCCGGTTTCCTCCCCAAGTCCAAACACTTGCGTTGTAGGTTGATTGGCAGTTCCAAATTGTCCACAGTGCGTGAATGCGTGTGAGATTCAGTCTGTATAGGATTTCAGTTTTTTGGTTTGTGTTTTTTGCAACTGCACAATTTTTTTTGCATCCTTCACATTGATGTTTATAGGTAAATTAGACATTTGAGCTGTAGTAAAATGTTCCTCACAGGTGAAGTCAAGAAGGCTTTAGCTGAATGTGCGTTGTGATCATCATCATATGATGCATCTTGGCCCAAATCTGTGGTAATTTTAAAAGATTGCAAGCTCCTCCCAATATTGCAGAGTTTGCATTCATTTCTGCGATCGTAAAATCTCAAAGTCCTGGACAGATTGATCGGGGCTTAATAGAGTCCTCCTTCTGAATTTGGAGAAGTGTTTCCTCACATTTGTCCAGAACATTAAATACATGTTATTTGACAAAGAAAACTTCTACATAATTGTTGATAAGGTAAAGCTTTCTGTAAGGAAATGTTTATTTAACGTTTATCGAAGAAGTCTCAACTTGAATGAAACTCAACTGATTTGCGACTCTCAGTACGTTTTCCAACATGGCAAGCAGCTGAACAGGAACGAACTTTTGCCACAGTTGTTCCACAACATTAAATCCAAGCGTGTGTGTGTGTGTGTATATATATATATATATATATATATATTATATATATATAAAGTAATTTATTAATCAATGTAAGAAATCTGCAATCTTTGGCAAACTCCTCTGGTACAAGAGAAATAAAACATTTCAGGATATGCTGGAAAAATAGTCACATTTTTTCAATCTGGTAAAGTTTTAGCAAGTATGTAGGTCAGAAGGAATTGGATAGGGAACCTCTAGTTACAATGTTGAAGTGTATACATACAAGCATGGGTGAAACTAGCTACGAGGAGACCAAGGTCCAGACCGCTGTAGTTTCAAAAGGTGGTTTTTTTACATCCCATGTAGCCTCCAATCTCCCATTGTCAAATTCTATATAGACACAAAGATATCCTCATAATGTGATGGTAGCTTACTATGTAAAAACTGTTTGTTTGTTTTTTAAATCGGACATAGCAATGAGATAAATAGGGCAATTGGTGGTTTGTAAAATACAAACTACTTGTACAGAAAATCAGCTTGCTAAGCGCAGTAATGCTAGCTGGTGTATCACATGTTAGCTGTGGGACACATGAGGTCTCCTTTCCAGTAATTAGTCTGGGGAAGGGGACATTTTTAAATGCTTAAAGTAAAAAAAAAAACCCTTAACGTGGATCAATGTAGTAAAACAGTGACCAGGGAAAAACATTTCTCTTGTCATAAACTATCTACTGCCAAGACAACGGCAATAAAGACAAAATCTTTACGTTAACTGTTTTCTCCACCATAGAAAACCACCATACAGAAAACACTTAATGTGGCGTAATGTATTAAGACAGTGATAGTAAATGACCAAATTCAGGGTATACCTTATTGATGATGCATACTATATACAGGCAAGCAGATGAACCCAGAAGATGCAAACGTTTCACGTTCAGCATTTCCCCATAGAAACCAGTTATAAAGAAAACGCTTAACGTGGTTTACTGGACTAAGACCGTGATATTGGAGGACCAAATTCAGTACACACCTTATTAATAAAGCATACAATGTACAGGCAAGCAGGTCAGGATATGAACACAGTGAGCAAAGTTTCATGTTAAACGTTTTCTATGGGGGAGAAAATGCTGAACGTGAAACTTTGCGCGTCGTGTACATATTCTGAACTCACCTGCATATAGTACGCTTTATTAATAAGGTATGTACTGAATTTTGTCCTCCAATATCAGTGTCATTCATACATCTCTGAACAAACTACAGAGTTTGGCATTACTTCAACGTCCTTATGTTCCTTGTGGTGTTCTGAGGACATGCCATGTTTTTTCTCCCTCCACTTTTATATACACATACATCTTTTCTTTAAACTAAAAACGACACATCTACAGAGCTATACATGGTGCTCTTGCTCAGACTTGGGGATGCTCGTGGTTGGTGGAAGCTCACACACAGCCATGTCCTAGTCACAAGCTTACAATCAACAAAGGGCTTCTCTGTTTTCCGTTGGAGGACGTTCGCTTCACACCCCTCCACTTACTACTAATGGAACATGTATGTGGAGAATAGCAGTTTAGTGGAAAAACACATCAAACTCAAATCCAGATTAAAAAAAAAAAATAACGTTAATAATTAATAAAATAAAATTATATTATTACTGTTGAGGTTATGTGACAGCTGGAATCTTCACCATGTATACAGACTCTAGTTAAGATGATTCAAAACTTGCAGGACAGGTGTGTGTGTGTGTGTGTGTGTGTGTATGAGAGAGAGAGAGAGAGAGAGAGAGAGAGAGAGAGAGAAAAAAAGAGAGAGAGAGAGAGAGAGAGAGAGAGAGAGAGAGAATCTGCAGCATGAAATTATTCGTTTACACTTGTACTATAAACGCAGATACGACCACGTGGGGTCGATCAGCATCAGTGCGAGGCTGAAGAAAACATAATGCTGGTTTAAAGTCAGATCTCCTTGGAGTTTCTACATTAGTCCCAGGCTCTTCATCGTGAAACGAGTTTGTCCAGTCACACCCTCACAACCGGTTCATTTCCTCTCTTCTAGTGTTAGAGTTAGTGTACAGGTTGGTTTATGGATCCTACCTTGATTCTGCGGACGCTTGCTTCAAGCCGGAGCTGTTTCACAGCTTTCTGGGCAAGAAGCAGGTTACTGCTGCCGGCGCTGTTGTTTGACATTTCATTCATAAGACTGTCCCGAAGAGACTGAGATTGGAAAGAGACGGACTGGTGGTGCGGACGGACTCCGCAGCGCCTCCCTGCGTTCTCTCGGAGTTCAACAGTTTGCACGTGACGGGTCTGGTGTTTCTCAACAACAACAAAAAAGTTCACTTTTCGTGCAATCATGAGCAGGAGGAGCACACATGTGACATGTGCAAAATATAACTCCAACCTTCCTGTGGGTTTAATCTCTAAGCAAAATCTCACACAGCTGTTTTAGGTGATCTGAGAACTTCTGAGGGAGATGATTAGATGGTCAGGTGGGCACGATTATGTTGGAGTTAAAATAAATAAATAAAAATCTTCAAGAAGGAAGATCTGATCGCCAGGACTAGGGTTGGTGATGATTGCAATCTTACATTCAAGTGTCCTTCAGTGAACAGTGGAACAGACTTCATATAACAACCATAATGAGCTTTCTTTTACTTTCACACTATCCCGGGTTACCCAGATGAGGATGGGGTTCCCTTCTGAGTCTGGTTCCTCTCAAGGTTTCTTCCTCATATCATCTCAGGGAGCTTTTCCTCGCCACCGGCTTGCTCAATGGGGATAAATTCATACACCTAAAATCTGTATCCTGTGTTTTATATGTTTCTGTAAAGCTGCTTTGAGACAATGTCCATTGTAAAACGTGCTATACACATCAAATCGAATTGAATTGCTGTAGGATGTTATTGATGTTTGGAATCTTATTGGAACTCTACTTGTATTTTATTGGAAATAATGTCTTGTTATTGGAAAGCTATTGGAAATTACAGAGGGTGCTTTGGGAGGTTTAAACTATTCAAATATTTTCTTAATTTTTTTTTCCATTTTCTCTCTCTCTCTTATATATATATATATTTTTTAAGTTCCAGAGTTTTATCGTATTACTATACATTTTTAAGAAACCATCCTTTAAACATCTTAAACGGATGCCATTTTAAAAAATCCTGTAGAAGTTGTCGTACGGGATATTTATATCTTGTCCTATAAGACAATTCCTAGAGTAATCTTACAGGAATGGCTCCAAAATATGACAGAAAGTCTCATTCGAATGCTGTACAAGTTTCTTATTGGAATCCTTTAGGAGTTTTTGACAGTGGTTTGTGTTCATTTATATACAAGAACATTAGTTAGGTCAGGCACTGATGTTGGGTGAGGAGTCCTGGGATGCAGTTAGCATTCCAATTTGTCCCAGAGGTGTTCAGTGGGGTTGAGGTCAGGGATCAGTGTAGGACATTTGAGTTCTTCTACTTTAACCTTGGCAGTCCATGGTTGCTCCTCAATAATCAAACTGATGCTTCCCCATTCCCTTGCTCCTCCATCCTCCAGCCTGTGACCTGGAAATCGATTGAAGTCAACCATCTTGAAGGACATGTCAATTCTCTAATTGCACTGTGAGGAAACGAGGATTGAGGAGTGAGGAAGCTTCCAGAGGACCTAGGAGCAAGAATACAGGAAGTGGAAGTGTTTCTTGTCAAAAAAACCCAAAACTGACACACGTATAACTTCCCCTCCTCCTTTATACCTACCACAATCTCAAACAAAAAGTCATTTGATGATGTGATGTGATTTTGTGTGAAATATAATTAAATAATAATGTGCTTACAATGAGTATTGTAATGAATTGATCCTCAGATGTTTGGATATGCAAAGCTGCACAAAGGATGCGATAAATTACGTATTGTTCATTCATTCATTCATTAATTTTTGCATAACCCAGACATGTCACATAATATCAGTGCATTTAGCTTTATTAAGAATGTTGTTATTAACCGAGCTCTAACAGGATAACCGCAGATCCCTGAAGCGCAGTGAGGTCATCCAGCTGCGCACAGTCATCATTAATTGACGTCGCTTAGAAGTGACGCTTGAGAGTGAGGATATTACATTCGACTTGCTTCGACTCTTCTCTCCTCACATCTCATCCTTGCATCCTTCCCACACATCCCAAAGGAGTGGAGCTAAGATGCAAGGAAGTGACATGAGGACAAATAAGAAATGAGGACAAATAAGAAATGAGAAGCACCCTCCGAGGGCAGCTGTGCCTCAGGTGGTACAGCGGGTTGTCCACTAATCGTAGGGTTGGTGGTTCGATTCCCGGCCCACGTGACTCCACATACTGAAGTCTCCTTGGGCAAGACACTGAACCCCAAGTTACTCACGATGGCAAGTTAGCACCTTTCATGGCAGCTCTGCTATCGTTGGTGTGTGAGTGTGTGTGTGAATGGGTGAATGAGACACAGTGAAAAGCTCTTTGGATAATTTAAATAATTACCATTTTCCCCCATTTGACTTGTTTCGATTCCTCTCTCCTCACATCTCAGCCTTGCATCCTTCCCTCACATCCTAAGGGGGTGGAGCTAAGACCTCAAAAAGGAAAGGAAAGGGAGTGAGGATGCACAAACAAGAAATGAGAAGCACCTCATGTCTGAATAGAGCTAACTTTGTGCACAGGTACATTGTCCGTGTTGGAACAGGTTTGGGCTGCTTTAGTGCCAGTGAAGAGAAATTGTAATGCTAAAGCATACAAAGATATCCTGTAAATTTGTGTGCTTTTGACTTTGTGGGAATAAGTTTGGGGAAGGATCACAGATGGCTGTCATGTTCAGGTGTCCACATCTTTTTGGCCATATTGTGTATTTTATAACAGCAACAAACAGTCTTTCACTCAGCAGACTCTCTCTCTCTCTCTCTCTCTCTCTCTCTCGATGTTAATAAGTTAAAAATAACCAACGGTTTTTCACGTTACTTTTTCATGAAACCACAAGCTCCTAAGTCTGAAAATGTAATGGAACAGATGTTCCTTTATGTTTGTTTATCTCTGACTGTTACAAAGTGCTGATTCTTAAATGTTAAGTAAATGTCTCCTTACAGAAGTCTTTATCAATTTGACTTAAACATTTTTATTTGGTAAATAACAAAATCTTTTTTGTTTGTTTTTTGTATTAGCTTTAGATGATATAGTTGTTACTATAGTAATGTAATGTATTAGATTATGTATTAGATTAATGTATTACATGTACTGTATGTAATAATTAATACATACCGTCCTCAGGGTCGCAGGGAACCTGGAGCCTATCCCAGGAATCATCGGGCACAAGGCGGGGTACACCCTGGACAGGGTGCCAGTCCATCGCAGGGCACAATGACATACACATTCATACACTATGGACAATTTAGACACGCCAATCAGCCTACCATGCATTTTTTTTGGACTGGGGGAGGAAACCGGAGTACCCCCGCAGCACGGGGAGAACATGCAAACTCCGCACACACATGGCCCCGGCGGGAATCGAACCCCAGACCCTGGAGGTGTGAGGTGAAAGTGCCAGTGTAACACTTACTTGTGTAAATGAATCAACATTTTCTGTTCAATCTGATTCGATAAAAATAAATGACATTTACACAAGTAAGTGTTACTACTCAATAGTACATTAGAATGCAATTGCTTTGTTTATTCAGTTGAGGACACAGTGTCATTTATTTATTTACTATTCATGCCAAAAACAACTTGCAGGAAGTTGTACAAACAAATACAAAGCAACAACAAAAATGGTAATATTTTATATATATAAAACATTTATAAAGTTATACATTGAAAGAAATTTTGGACATTTTCAACAATTTTTTGTGCGCCATAGACATAAGAATTATAATCTACCACAAAATTGACAGTAGACGATTCTTGCGTATAATGTTGCATTTATGTATAAATAATAAATCAATGAACAACGTATTGAGTTCGAGAATTTGTGTTTTAATAACAGAAAATGCAAACATTGAAAGTGTTTGAGGTCACGGTGGCACGAGGTGCTGCACTGCCTCCACTGTTTGACGTTGGCGTTGCATCACGCGGACGCGTTCATTTCCTAGAACGCGCACAGGCGACGCAGGATACGCGCGGCGGCCATCTTGCGTACGCGTATACGGACGCGTAGTTAAACTAGCGTTAATGCCATCTAGCGCTCAAGATTGTAACGTTGCATCGTCACGTGCCAGGTCAAAGGAATTACATCCGGGGCAGGTGGTTGGGTCTAACGGAGAGGTTTTGCACTTTATAAACATCATGTTATTACGAGTAAGTATAAACTTATGAATATTTGTGGTTGTACGAATATGCGATCGCTTACATGTTTGCGTTGTCCTGTTACGCGTTTTAACGACAGTCAGAAGTCATTAGAGCTGCAACTCGAAATATTTATACTGGCATTATTATTATTATTGAAATTAAAACCGTGACCCTGAAATCTCCCTGTCTCTTTCAGAGGGTGTTACACTGTAGTGTATCTGCACTGAAGAGCACGCGCTCGTTTCATGTCAGCGCGCCGTGGAGAAATCCTCTCATTCCCATCGTTGTGGAACAGACAGTAAGTCTGGTTCAGTCCACTCACATTGAAATGTCTGCTTAAATGTCCTGAACATTTGATTTGTACAGTGGTTTATTATCGACACATAAGCAGCTTTACAGAATGTACATGTAGAGCCCTAATTGAACCACCAAGAGGCCAAGGTGCCGAGGGAAAACTCCCCGAGAAGACGTGAGGAAGACAACCTGGACAGGAAGTCATCCTCTTCCGGGTGACACCCGGAAGTGTGTTGAGATGATGCTCAGGGTCTTAGTAATTACAGCAGCAATTTTTAGGTACACGTCTACAGTATTCTGGTAGGATTATAAACTGAAGTTGGTTTAGGGTATCCATATGGAATCCTCCACAACAGTGCGTTTACATGGACAATAGTAATCCGATATTAACCCAATTAAGACGATACTCTGATTAATAAACTACCATGTAAACAGCCATTTTTAATGACTTTAATCTGATTAAGGTCATGCTCGAAGTAAACACAAATCGAATTAAGACGTGTGGAGTAGTCCTGTTTTAGTCACATTATCAATGTGTGTTACAGACATGTAAACACCTTAATTACACTATTAACGTCGTTTGGGAATTTCACCGCATTTTGCGACAGGACACGTACACACATGGTAGTGCTCAACCGTTTTACAGCGAGAGAAAGAGCACGGCTGTGTCCCAAACCGCATACTCGCCTTCTATAGGCCTGTAGTAGGAGAAATACATGTATCTCGGCTACTATATAGAAGGTAAGTACGTGGTTTGGGACGCAGCCCACGACTTCAAGCAGTCATTTATTTGCACGTATAAAATGACAAATAATTAACAGCACTTGAAGAGTTCATAAAAAACTTAAATATAAACACCCAAAACTGTATACGGTCCCATAACGATGATGAACTGTATGTTGATACGTGAAATTCTGGAGGGAACATCGGATGGTGTGGTGTGGGGACGTTACGACGTGTGACGTTAATCTAATTATGTTCTAGAACATGTAAAACTGGTACATGAGGAGATGCATGTAAACACCTTAATCACAATATAGTCTTATTCAGAGTAAGGTCAATAATTAGATTACTGCTAGTCAGTGATCCAAAAGCAAATCGCAGGGGGGAAAAAAGTGAAGAATGCGTTAAACAAATGTAGGTCATTAGGAGGATGAATTGGGCAGGACTGAGGGGTGAGAGGAGCCACACAGTTGTTGGTGTCTAGTGCTGTCATCGCATTAGGATTGAGGACTTTTCCCACACAACTCAGGCCATTCTTGATGTGAAAAAATAAGTACACCCCATGGAAATTGTTGGCTTTTTTTTGTTGTTGACATATTTGAACAAGCAAACATTTGATCATCTTTGAAACAGTGCCTCAGTGATTAACAAAACCACAAGGAAATGAGTGTTTTTAATAATTTATTCAGCATAAATATCAATAGATGTGATATTCTTCAGTGGGAAAAGTAAGTCAACCCTTGGCCTCAGAAGCTTGTATTGCTCCTTTTAGGAAAAATAATTTCCTGTAGGTCTTTTGCATAATTGTAAACCGGGCTTGCTGGAATTTTTTTGACCACTCTTCCATGCAATATTCTTTCAGTTTCAAGATGTTTGAGGGTTTTCTTGCATGTACTGCCCATTTCAAATGCCCACAACATTTCACTGGGATTCAAATCCAGGCTTTGACTCGGCCATTCCATAACCCTCCATTTCTTTTTGAGCCATTCCTTGGTGGATTTGCTAGTGTGCTTAGGATCATTATCCTATTGAAAAGGTCCACATTCAGTTCAATTAAAATTTTTGGACAGATGGCTTGACATTATCTTCAAGCACTCTTTGATATGATGCAGAATTCATAGTTGACTCAATGAATGCAAGCTGTCCAGTCCCTGAGGCAGCAAAGCAACCCCAAACCATAACATTTCCACCACTATGCTTCAGTTGGTATTAGGGCTGCAATTGACTATTATTTTCATAATCGATTAGTTGGCCGATCATTTTTTTCCCCAATTAATCGGACAGGGGCAAACTTCCAGTACCATTTTTTCATTTATTTAAAATAAATAGTGTTACAAATATAAACGTAAGACTAAAACTGTAAACAACTGTTTGTCCTATTATATAAGACTGAAAAGAACCCAATACACACACCAGAGTATATATTGATAATTTAGGACTGTAGTTGAATTCAGTGCTTTTTTTTATTTATTTTTTGCATCTATAAAAAATTATATATATATATATATAATATATATATATATATATATTTTTTTATGGATGCACAAAAAGCACAGAATTCTACAAAAAAATTCAAATATTATTTAAACATTTTAAAAACATTCCTACAGACCCCCTGCAATTACATCACTGACCACTAGGTCCGCGGAAACACTGCAATAGATGGTAGAGTGCACAGTGTATAATGTATAGGACGTCATTTGGGACACAACTTTAGTATTTACTCTCCGGAGCATGTTTTCGGAACAGAAGTAACGCATTGAGTAAACGCACCACGTGCAGACTGATTAATCGATAACGAGATTCGTTGACACTCTTATCGATTAGTTGTTGCAGCTCTAGTTGGTATGAGGTGCTTCTCCTTAAAAGCTCGTTGTTCAGTGCCAAACATGTCTGCTGTTACTGTGGCCAAACAACTCGATCTTAGATTCGTCAGTCCAGAGCACATTAGGCCTGCTCTTTGCCTATATGCTCATTGGCAAACTCTAGTCTTGCAAAGGCTTTTTCCTGGCAAGCCTCCCATGCAGGTCAAATTTGTGTAATGCACTTTGACACAAACAGTTGCAAGACTTAGTAGCAGGTCCTGTGATGAAATTTTGGTTTTTTTTGGAGAATTCTTTTTGCATCAGATGGTCTGCTCTCAGGCTGTATTTGCTTGGACAGTCAGTCCTGGACTAAGTGTCAGTCGTTTGAAATCTGCGTCACTTGTAGAGGATTTTCTTTACAGTGGAATGATCTTTTTAAATCCCTTGCCGGACTCATGGGCATCCACAACCTTTTTTTCTGAAGGCCTTACAGAACTGTTTAGATCTTGGCATGATGACACCACACACCTCAATAACAAAGGGAACTCCAGACACTAGATATGAGAGGGGTATAAATAGAACAGGTTCTACCTGCACTCCCTAAGCAGGTTCTAATCAAAGGCACCCAATCTTCAACATCTGATTTTAATTTTGTGATGTGATAAATTTGAAGGTGGGATAAGTGTACTTATTTTTTTCCATGTAACTGATCGTTTGGGGGAGGTGGGGGGTAATTTAAATCGTGAAAATTACTACAAAATGTCAGTATTATTTGCCATTTAATAGTGTATCACCTTTATAAATAGGCACTGTTTCAAAGAGGATCAAATGCTTGCTTGTCCAAATATGTCAAAAAAGCCAACAACTTCTTCAGTACTTATTTTTTCACGACATAGACCATAGCACATTTTGTATCGATCACCCAATTTGTAGGTGAGCAGAAATATTGGAACGTGTGACTGACAGGTGTTTCTTGTTCCCAGCTGTGTCCTTTTAAATTGTTTGTTTAAACAATAAATAGTTCTGAACGTCTACTCTTGGGTTTAGCCTTCAGTTTTACCTCTAAAGACTGCGTTTGTTGTTAAAACATGAAGATCAGAGCTTTGTCTATGGGAGAAAAGCAAGCCATTTTGAAGCTGAAAAAAGAGGGAAAATCTATCAGAGGCATTGCAAAACATTGGGTGTAGCCAATACAACAATTTGGAATGTCCCGAAAAAGAAAGATAGCAAGGCAATAATCAAAAGCACACTGCCAACACAACAAAGGACTTTATCAGGGAGAAAAAGTGGAAGGTTTTAGACTGACTGTGGTAAAAGCCTGGAAAAGCATCACAAAAAAAGAAACCAACAATTTGGTGATGTCAGTGAGTCACAGTATTGATACCGTTAGTGCAAGCAAGGGATATGCAACCAAATATTAAGTGTTATTTACTTTACTTTGCTTATCTGTTCCTATACTTTTGCTCGCCTAAATGGTCTCATACAAAATGTTTTATGTTGTTTAACACATCTAGATGTAAATACCAGGAAATAAAAGCTGAAATCCTAAACTCTCGTCTCATATCCTTCTTTTGATCTCAAACCCAAATGTTTTTGGTGTATAGCATTTTGGAACTGTTTGAGCAGAGTTTAAAGATGAGGAGGTGATGCACGTGGACAGACTAAGAGATTAAAGCACAGCTGCATCACTCTTTTTAGACATTTAGAGACGTAGTGAGGGATAATGCGCATCCAGCTACAGGTTGTAACTCGTAAGTCCCAATCTCCGTCAAGGGAAAAACAAAGAAAAACTCCCCTTCAACTCTGAATTCCTACTCTGGGGAAACCCGGGATGGCCTCCTTAACTCACTATGAGTTCTGCCGTGTATATATACACAAGTATTTGCTTTAGATCAGTCAGATTTCTTTTAAATAAAGCATCAACTCTTTCCTTCATTTCTCAGGGCCGAGGGGAACGTGCCTACGATATCTACTCGCGCCTTTTGAGGGAGAGAATCATCTGTGTAATGGGTCCAGTAAGTATCTCCAAAGATGACACGAGTCTAAGGAAGATTCTCATAAAAAAAAAAACCTCTCCTGATCCCATTTGTCCACTCTCTTCTCTGTCCCCGCTTTTAGATTGACGACACGGTGGCAAGTCTGGTGATCGCACAGCTGCTTTTCCTTCAGTCAGAGAGCAACAACAAGCCTATTCACATGTACATCAACAGTCCTGGTAAGACACTTTGGTCATCAGTATATGAACAATCGAGTGCAAAAGTTTGCATACCCGAATGACAAAACCAAGATAAAATAAATTCCTACCAATGACGTTTAGCGTGTTGGGTTTCACTCTTTCATTATATGATATTTCCCATAGTTCCCCATTCTTCACATTGTGACATTTGGACATTTCCTAGTATATCAAGTTTTGAAAACGTTCTGATTTCCTGAACTGAAATACAGTTCTCTTTTGCAGATCAAGCTCAAGCATTATTCAGTCTGGTTTAGCTCCAGGATTAGAAGAAGAAAAACAAATTAAGACACCAACACATTTCTTTTCCAAAGGCTCAAACTGCTCTATATATTGATTTAATTAGCATTTCATTTGACATTTAACGTTACCCCTGTACATCTGTGTATCTACAGTGTAAATAATGTTGCGTGTGCGTCGTAGATCATTTCACAGCTAATATTTAGACCAATTAGGAACTCATTTCGCAATGGCACATAACCAACAACTTGATCAAAGCGTTCATCAAGAAAATACACTTAACTAGCGAGCTAATAAATAAATAGACGCTTATTTAAACTCCAAAATTACAAGTATATTTACTGTTTCCCCCACCATTCATAAACCATGGGTATGCAAACCTTCGCTCTCCGCTGCAGAATAAGTCATTTGGATTGATGGACCATTTCATCAAAGAAAAACAAATAAGGGGACCTGGATTTGAATATTTAATTCTGCTCAAATGATGGTTTTCCAGGAATACGTCAGTAATTCTTGCATCCCTTCATGTTCTGTAAACGTCCTTGCGTGTGTCAGAGATTCTCGTTAGCGCAGTTATCTCAAGAACAAGTGAGATGAACTGATTATATTTTGGAATTTATCCAAACAGGGCACAGCGAGGTCAAATATTTGTAATAGTTTTTTTTTTTTTCCTAATATCTTCCTTCCTGTTTGAAGTGTATGTTAAGGCAAATTAGGAACAAGAAGAACTAGACATGTTTGTGTTCTACTTGTTTATTTAATTTCTCTCATTTACATGTAGGCGGCGTGGTTACAGCAGGGCTGGCAATCTATGACACTATGCAGTACATCCTCAACCCGATCTCTACATGGTGTGTAGGCCAGGCTGCTAGCATGGGCAGCTTACTGCTGGCTGCGGGCACTGCGGGTATGAGGCACTCGCTGCCCAACGCGCGCATAATGGTGCACCAGCCCTCCGGAGGGGCCAGGGTATGAAAAACAGTGGGATTTGTACAGTGTTTTAATTGTTTGTTTTTGGGAGCATCTTAAAACTTTTTGATTGATTGATTTCAGGGTCAAGCAACAGACATCGCCATCCAGGCCGAGGAGATTCTCAAGCTTAAGAGACAGATTAACAACATCTACAGTAAACATACAGGGCAACTTCTGGAAACTATAGGTACTGTTTTTGTGAAGAAGGCTTATAGAATATCATGCTGTATATTGAAAAGAAAAATACATATCCTGATGCCTATGAAGTGTACAGAGAAAGTTACTGCTTAGGACAGTATTTACAGTGCTTTACCCCCCCTCGCTCTCCCCCACTTTTCCATGTTTGTTTGATTTTAATTCTACAACAAAGGTTAATTAACCAAAAAGAAGACACTTGTTGGTTGCATGGGTATTTATCCCCCTGATACAACCACTTTGGCTACAATTACAAGTCTTCTGGAGTATGTCTCAATTAGCTTTGCGCATCTGGATCCTGATATTTTTTGGCCATTTTGACAAAATTGGATGGATGGGTGGATGGATGCTCAGCCCTGGTGAGATTAAATGGGAGACTGTTGATGAACAGCAATTTTCAAGTCTTTCCACAGATTCTTAACCGTATCGAGGTCTGGGGTTTAACTGGGCCACTCGATCATCCAGGGTAGCTTTGGCAGCATGTGCCATTGTCCTGTTGTCACGAGTTATGCCACAATCTCTTCTCTCTTGCAAACGGGAACAGGTTTTCTTTAAAGATTCCCCTCTATATGACTCCATCCACCTTCCCTCTCAACCCTGACAAGTTTCCCAGTGCCCGACGAGAAGCATGACCACAACATGATGCTACCAACACGGTGCTTCACTGTGGGGATGCTGTGATGAGCATTCCAGCAAACGTAACGCTTTGTGCCAAGGCCAAAAAATTTAATGGTTTGGTGGGTCTCCAACAGGGGAGTTTTTTTTTTTTTCCTTTTCAGTAATGGCTTTCTTCTCTCCAGCCTTCCATAGTTTACATATAATCCCAATGAAGAACATTTTCACATCCAGGTTTTTACACTACAAAAGTGGAAAAGTTCAAGGGGGTGAATACTTATTCAAAGCACTGTGTTAATCTTTTATTCATTAGTAAATTGAGACATGCGAGTAGATGTATGTTCTAATGAGAGGCCAGATTCAAGATGCACTGTGCTTCATGAGTTCTGCTGGAAAAAGTCTTGATGTCATGACTTACTCTTACTAGTCATTCACTGACACAACGTTCCTGAACGGTTAAGCACTTTCAGACACATTTACCTGATAGCTTTGCCTTGGTCATTTGTTCTTCCTCCACAGAGAATGTGATGGAGAGAGACCGATACATGAGTCCTATGGAGGCGCAAGACTTTGGGATTATTGACAGGGTCCTGGTCCACCCTCCCCAGGCTGGGGAAGATGAGCCAGAGCTGGTCCAGAAGCAACCAACCACCTCAGCCAGCCCCTCTACCCCCTCCAAACCCTCAGTCTCAGAATTGGCCCAGTCTGGGGCCGGTCCACCTTCTTCTTACAAACCTGAACCGTGACATGGCATACCGGTCAGTGATCGGGCTCAGCCACTGGTCTGTCTGATCTCGAAATGTGAGCCTGTGTTGTGTGTATCACACTGTACTGAGCAAGCCTCAGCCTGGAACAGTAAATACTGACAACATGAAGTCAAACCGTTATGGACAAGTACAAGTCCCAATAACACTATGGGACTTTCTTACTCATATGTGATGTACAAAAAGCCTTGTGATTTTTACTAAATCAGGATCACCAATAAAAACAACTTGACGTGTATAGTGTTTTATTTTGAAAGATAGTTGAAAAGTATAACACACAAGGTGACTGATTATTTACATGATGCTATATGTAACATTAATTTGAATACATGAATTGGGACGCATTAATGTAGTAACCCCTGAAAAGACTTATCTAGTAGAAAGTAATGTTGTAATTAAGGTAAGAAAGAAGAAAAGTGTCGTTTGAATTCCACAGTGTGCAGCACACAAACAGTGCATATCTTTTATTTCTTGAATGCTTTTTGTTTGCTTGGTTTCCTTCCGTTGACCAAGCAAGAAAATAAGTTACTGTTAAAAGCCATATTGTCAGCAAACAGGACCAGAGTCACAAGACATTGCACTCTCCCCAGCCCTTCTTTTTGAGTTGCGTGGCCCAGCGCAGCCAGCCCAGGTTCGACTCTTGGTATGGTGGATAACGTAACGCGCCGATGCGCTCGAGTCCCCAGCCTCGCAGCATACACGCTCGTCTGTGGCTGAACGTCTCAAAGCCCCAGCGGCCGTGATAGCTGCCCATCCCACTTGCACCTGAACATGCCAGTTGGGATTAACGTCAACAAAAAATCTTGAGTACGCCTTGCATACATAACCGTCATATCCTGTCTGAGTCATTACCTATTCATTACATTTAATGTTTCTTTTTTTAGTAGAAGAAATTATTCAGCAAACGGGAAGAAACTTTTTATGTGGTTAAATTTATATAGCTAATAACTTTGATAGATATACTGAATATTTTAATTCACATTTACAATTGTATTGCCATAAAACTCTAAAGAGATGACCTGGGTCTAATCCAAAACATATGGATAAATACAACACAATTGATACACTGTGGTCTAGGACAGTTGCACACTTACCAACTCCTCCAAAAGGCAAACCAGGAAGTGTCATGTGAACTATTCCATCATTTGAACAAAACCCTCCGCTGGTGGTTTGCTCCAATACTGTATTCACCACCTGGGAACAAATTGTTGATTATGTTGAAGTTGATTATTTTCCAGTAACATCATGCCCAAATAGTTTTATTCCTCTTACACCACAACAACTTGCCACGCAAAATTCTTTCTTTCTTTTTAAATCAATTTGTAGTTACATTTTAGATAGTGGAACTTCCTCGAAGCAACTTGGTTCCTATTAACACATTATAGCAGTCATAAGTCGTTCCTTCACCTCCTCTCCTCTCTTTACCAAGAAACAGCAAACACTGGAGTATAAAAAATTTACTCATTCTATAAATGTTAAATAAATGTCTCAGAGAAAATTTTGCAATATCAACAATTATACATTTTTCCTTGTTAAATAACATTTCACAATTACACTTTGTGGAGGGTACAACGTAATTCCCTGTGTAAGTTACTATAGAAATAATAAGGTATACAGCGATGACGCATTAGATCGAGCGTATTAATTTGAACTCGTGATTTGGTCAACAGCTGGAATTACTGTTATAGAAAAATGACCCACGTCATCTGACCAATCAGATTTGAGAATTCAGTAATGCCGTGGTAGAAATACAGTGCCTTGCAAAAGTATTGGGCCCCCTTGAACTTTTCAACCTTTTGCCACATTTCAGGCTTCAAACAAAGATATAACATTTTTATTTTTTGTGAAGAATCACCAACAAGTGAGACACAATTGTGAAGTGGAATGAAATCTATTGGATTTTTGAAACTTTTTTAACTAATAAAAAAATGAAAAGTGGGGCGTGCAAAATTATTAGGCCCCCTTGCGTTCATACTTTGTAGAGCCACCTTTTGCTGCGATTACAGCTGCAAGTCGCTTGGGGTATGTCTCTATCAGTTTTGCACATCGAGAGACTGAAATTCTTGCCCATTCTTCCTTGCAAAACAGCTCGAGCTCAGTGAGGTTGGATGGAGAGCGTTTGTGAACAGCAGTTTTCAGCTCTTTCCACAGATTCTCGATTGGATTCAGGTCTGGACTTTGACTTGGCCATTCTAACACCTGGATACGTTTATTTGTGAACCATTCCTTTGTAGATTTTGCTGTATGTTTGGGATCATTGTCTTGTTGGAAGATAAATCTCCGTCCCAGTTTCAGGTCTTTTGCAGACTCCAACAGGTTTTCATCCAGAATGGTCCTGTATTTGGCTGCATCCATCTTCCCCTCAATTTTAACCATCTTCCCTGTCCCTGCTGAAGAAAAGCAGGCCCAAACCATGATGCTGCCACCACCATGTTTGACAGTGGGGATGGTGTGTTGAGGGTGATGAGCTGTGTTGCTTTTACACCAAACATATCGTTGTGCATTGTGGGCAAAAAGTTCAATTTTGGTTTCATCTGACCAGAGCACCTTCTTCCACATGTTTGGTGTGTCTCCCAGGTGGCTTGTGGCAAACTTTAGACGAGACTTTTTATGGATATCTTTGAGAAATGGCTTTCTTCTTGCCACTCTTCCATAAAGGCCAGATTTGTGCAGTGTACGACTGATTGTTGTCCTATGGACAGACTCTCCCACCTCAGCTGTAGTTCTCTGCAGTTCATCCAGAGTGATCATGGGCCTCTTGGCTGCATCTCTGATCAGTCTTCTCCTTGTCTGAGCTGAGAGTTTAGAGGGACGGCCAGGTCTTGGTAGATTTGCAGTGGTCTGATACTCCTCCATTTCAAAACGATCGCTTGCAAAAAAAAAATGATCGCTTGCTCCTTGGGATGTTTAAAGCTTGGGAAATCTTTTTGTATCCAAATCCGGCTTTAAACTTCTCCACAACAGTATTACGGACCTACCTTGGTCTTCATGATGCTCTCTGTGCTTTCAACAGAACCCTGAGACTATCACAGAGCAGGTGCATTTATACAGAGACTTGATTACACACAGGTGGATTCTATTTATCACCATCAGTCATTTAGGACAACATTGGATCATTCAGAGATCCTCGCTGAACTTCTGGAGTGAGTTTGCTGCACTGAAAGTAAAGGGGCCGAATAATTTTGCACGCACCACTTTTCAGTTTTTTATTTGCTAAAAAAGTTTAAAATATCCAATAGATTTTGTTCCACTTCACAATTGTGTCCCACTTGTTGGTGATTCTTCACAAAAAAATTACAATTTTATATCTTTATGTTTGAAGCCTGAAATGTGGCAAAAGGTTGAAAAGTTCAAGGGGGCCGAATACTTTCGCAAGGCACTGTACACGTACTGTACACATACAATTCAGGCCAGAAGTTTACATACACTGAGGGTAAAGACCTTCAAACTCAACTTGTTCTTTTGGAATAAAAGCCACTTTTTTAGTGTGCTGATGATTTGTTCCATTTTGTTTCATGTGACCAGAAAGTACTCTTCCAAAAGGATGCTGATCACCTACAAATTTCCAGTCTGGATTCTTCCTTGCACAACAGCCTTTCAAGGCATGACGATGTAGTACTCTTTTAATGGTGGATGTACATACTTTGGTACCCGATGCCTCCAAACTCCTTTCACCAGTTTCTTTGTTGTTGTCTTTGGGTTCAGGTCAACCTTTTGGACCAAAATATGTGTCTCTTTCCTGAACGATGCAGTGTCAGTGTGGTCCCAAGGTTTGTATATTTCATTCGTAGAGATGCATAGAAACCTTTGAGCCATTGGAATTTTGATATAGTGAATCGAGTGTTTTTAAACGACCTCTCACATGAACAAAGTAGATGCCCCCATTTGCTTTGCCAAAAGAAATGTATCATAACATGTTTGGAGTTGTGAAAAACATAATTATAATATCTTTAGATTGAATATCTTTAGTTTCTAGTTTATAAATGTGGCTTATACATACATTCACTGGCTATTTTACCAGGTACTCTTTCCATATAGGAACAATATGCACAATTTATCAGCAGATATTATTTGGGTTGTGAATCATTTTTTCCATGGCAGGGACATTAACAGCTAAGATTTTCATTTCAGTGCCACTGCTGGTTTAAGCAATAAATGGGTGGTTATGCATCTGTATACCTACAAATGTGCACATGTATGATGGCTAATAATGGTAAGTATAAGATACCTTTCTCTAATAAACTGGCAACTGGGTGTATATCTGTGAATTCCCCTTCTTTTTTTTTAGCTCATATTCAGTCAAAAGGTCTTGAAGTGTCCTGGCTTCCTACCTCAGACTGATCAGAAAAAACATAGAGTGCCAGTGGCTTCTCTCTCTCGTTGATGAAACGGATGCCTTGCTCTAGAGACTCCACAGTGATGATGGGAAGAATGGGGCCAAAAATTTCCTCTTGCATTAGAGCGTCCGATTCTAGCAAGTCCACAGTCACTGTGGGAGCTGGAGACAGGAAGAGAGGCGGATGAGTAGGACAGATCAGCAATAAAATTGGGATTAAATGAAAGAACTTTTGCTTTCTTACTTAAAACTAAAGCGGCTCAAAACAAGATTCTTTCAATACACTGGGCCAGTATGAATCTAGCCGGGTCTGAAATATTTCAGGTGATGTTTTATATTCATACGATTTAAATCAATACACCATGACTGCAAACAAAACGGTATAAATTAGAGAAATTATTATTTACACACTCCCCAGCTCATTTTCTCACCGATGTATTTGTCCTCTTTCACACCGTCTCCTCCTATAACCACCTTTCCTTGAGACTTTCCCAGGAGCTCCATGAGTCTGTTCCAGTGTCTATCCGTGACAATTCGGCCGTAGTCTGGGCTCTCCTGAATCTGAGGCCCATAGAAACTCTGCAAGGCATCTATAAGCATGGGAATTAGTGTATCTCGCATCTCTGCTGTGCACAGGACATAATCTGGTGCCACACAGCTCTGCCCTGCATTGAAAAACTTGGCCCATACAAGCCTCTTTGCGGCAGTCTTGATGTCTATGTGGCCGTAAATGAGGCACGGGCATTTCCCACCCAGCTCCAGAGTGACTGGGGTGAGGTGCACTGCGGCTGCCTGCAGGATGTTTCGTGCCACCGCCTGAGAGCCTGATCGAAAGTTAAGGGGATTTAAGGAAAAGGAGAAAGGAGTCACAATGTCAATGAATCAGTCTAACCAGTTAAAAAAAAAAACCCATCTGTCTTACAGTGGCTCACACCTACCTGTGTAGAAAATGTGATCAAATCTGTTCTGCAACAATAATTTGGTTTCCTCTGCTCCTCCACAAATAACAGCGAAGCATTCCTGACCGATCAATTGACAAAGTCCAGAGTCATAGAACAAACAGGAAAGTTGTACAGAGAGTTAAAGCATGTACTAAATGAAATGTCGCTCAAATGTTAGCAGAAGAATAAGAAAGGCCAGTCTTACGTTACTGCAATTTTTATTCAATTCATATTTTTATGCAATTTATTTATACAATTTTTATATATACACACACACACACACATATATATATATTATATATATGTGTGTGTATATATATATATATATATATATATATATATATATTTTTTTTTCCTTCAAAGGAGTCCTAGATAAACTAAAGTAAAAGCAGTGATTCATTAGTGAACTTTGGTAGTAAGCTTTAGTGCAAGAAATTTTAAACAAAATGGCCTTACCTGAGACAGGTACTTTGGTATTAGCTCTGAGAGGAGTCTCTCGGTTGCTTGACTGATTTCTGAGGGCTTCAGAACAGCACAGTTGCCTACGCAATAAAATACAGTTGTGCTCATAAATTTACATACGCCTTGCAGAATCTGCAAAATGTTAATAATTAAAAAAAAAAAAGAGGGATCATTAAAATTGCATTGTTTTTTTATTTAGTTCTGCCCTGAATCAGGTATTTCACATTACAGATGTTTACATATAGTCCACAAGACGCAATAATAACTGAATTTACAAACGTACCAGTTTAAAAGTTTACATACACTTGATTATTAATACTGTGTGTCGTTACCTGGATGATCAGTGACTATGTTTATGTTTTGTGATCGTGTGTTCATGAGTCCCTTGTTTGTCCTGCGCAGTTAAACTGCCCACTGATCTTCAGAAAAATCCTCCAGGTCCTGCACATTCTTTCCATCAGTGACTATATGATGTTGAGATCCATCTTTTCACACTGAGGACAACTGAGGGACTCGTACATGACTATTACAAAAGGTGCAAACATTCACTGATGCTCAAAAAGTAACATGATACGGAGGGTGTAAACTTTTGAAAAAGTGGATTGGTGTAAATTGTTATTTCGTCTTCTGGGAAACATTAATGTAGCTTCTGAAGGGTGCTACTAAATGAAATATATACACACACAAAAACAAACAAACAAACAAACAAATAAATATATATATATATATATATTAATTAAACAATAAATTACACCAATCATCCTATTCAGAAGTTTACACCCCCCTGGCCCTTAATAAATCAGGTTACCTTCTTGACCATCAGTCGTTGATCATCCATGTAACGACACACAGTATTAATAATCAAGTGTATGTAAACATGTGAACTGGACTGTTTGTGTAAATTCAGTTCTTATTGCATCTTGTGGACTATATGTAAACATATGTTATGTGAAACAGCTTATTCAGGGCAGAACTAAATAATTAAACAAAATGCAATTTTAATGATCCCTCTTTTTTTTATTAACATTTTGCAGATTCTGGAAGGGGTGCGTAAATTTATAAGCACTAGAGACTTTTAACCCTTAAGTGCTAAGATCAATTTATAGGTCACTTTCTATACAAGCATCTGCTAAATTAATAAATGTAATTTTCCCTTAAAAAATACTTGAAGAGAGTTTCCCTTTATAATCTATACAACTTCTAGGGAAAAAACCCCGGTATGTCTACCTGCAGCAATAGCACCAATCAGTGGTGCTAAAATGAGCTGGAGAGGATAGTTCCATGCGCCGATGATCAAAACAACGCCTAATGGTTCTCTGCGTACAAAGCAGTCATCTAGTTTTGTTGCCTAAAATAAAAGCAATGAAAATGGGAGAGAGAGAAACACAGACATGTCGCTAATGTACTTAATGCTGTGTAATAGCACCTGGAATATATCCAACTTGGTCATGAGGGAAGCATTTCACAATTGTTTTGGTTCTGTAGCTTTGGCGCTTGTTTGAACAGGAAAAAAAAAGACAAAAGCAGAAGCAAAATCCATCACTCAAAAGTTATACCATGCGAATTACTTACCAGGTTTTTGCCCACATAGCTCGGCTGCAACCAGGCTTCCAAGTTACAGATGGTATAACGAAGCTCGTTGGCCACCAAGTCGATTTCTGATATCACTGCTTCAAACTTGGGCTGCAGAAACATCCGAGATGATTATGGTGAACCAGAGCAGCCATTAGAAAATGTATGCATGGTGTGCATGCATGTGCATGTACCTTTCTGAGGTCTTTATGCATCGCCTCCAAGATCTGTGCCTCATTATCCTCTAGTAAAGACAGCAGAGCCTCCAGCTGAATGAGACGGAAACGGAGGGGTACGGTCATGCCGGCCCGGAACGCAGCCCTAAGTCTCTCGATCACCTGCTTCTGACTTTCCATTTCAAGCTCACCTTGGAAAGAGAAAACCAGTTGGAGACAACGTGAGGTTGAACTTCCTAAACAATCTTGTGTTATGAACAGATCTCAGAATCTGTGAAACACAAAAGAACTCACTGCTACACCATGACACTTTGATGACACATTTGTCAGCTTTGATTAGATTGATGTAAGTTTACAAATATTGGCAAAAAGGTTGTTGGTACCTGACCATCACACCCATATCTGGTTCTTCTCCAAATCTGTTAGTCAAGTTTGAAGCACACAATTGTACAGAGTCCTGAAATATTATCTACTGGTTACCCGAACCATGATACGCTGTATAGCCTACAACTAGAGCCAGTCAACATCGCTGACATGAGCATGAGCATTTCGTCAAGTAACGTAATTCTTTTTTCGAAATGGTCCAGAGCTATATCGATTCAAGCCAGAATATACAAAGATTTTCAGTGGCTTGCAGAAGAGGAAGAAGAGAGACTGAGCCAGACAGGAGAATGGAAACTGTATCTGGTTAAAGGCATCACTGACAACAGAAGCCCAAATCAACCTTGAGCTCTTTCAGCTGCATTGACACTGTGGGCCTGACTGTATCCTTGTCTGCCGAGACCCGAGTCATGGCCTCGTACATAACTCTTGGTAAACCCTACGAATAATTTGACCCAGAGGTAGCATATATAAAGAAAAAAATCAGTGGGCCTAAAACAGAACCATGCGGAACACCAAACTTTACCTCAGTATGCATAGAGAAGTCTCCATTTACATCTACGAACTGATAGCGATCAGTCAAATAAGACCTGAGCCAGGAGAGAGCCATTCCTTTAACAACAACAACAATTTCTGGTCTACAGAGGAGAATAGTATGATCAATGGTATCAAAAGCTGCACTAAGGTCAAGCAACACGAACAAGGAGACACAACCCTGATCAGAGGCCAGTAGTAGGTCATTTACCACTTTAACCAGCACTGTATCTGTGCTATG
Source organism: Ameiurus melas (assembly GCA_012411365.1). Classification (NCBI taxonomy): domain Eukaryota; kingdom Metazoa; phylum Chordata; class Actinopteri; order Siluriformes; family Ictaluridae; genus Ameiurus; species Ameiurus melas. Next base: position 14,554,504 of record CM022753.1, on the reverse strand, counting down.
ATGAGGCCTAAATCCTGACTGATATATTTCATGAATGTCGTTCCTACATAGGTACGAACATTGCTGCTGTGCTACAGCATTTTCTAAGCTCTTGGAGATAAAGACTGGAGATGTGATGTTGGCCTAAGGCTGGACAATTGACAGGGGTCGAGGTCGGGTTTTATTAAATCAGGGGTTTAATAACTGCTAGTTTAAATGATTTTAGGTACATAGACAGTACTAAGGGAAGAACTGATTACTTCTGGAATAATCTGTTTGAAGAAACATGTAGGTAAGGGATCGAGTTTTTCCAAAGACCCCTACTTTGCTGTTACAACAGCCTCCACTCTTCTGGGAAGGCTTTCCATTAGATTTTGCAGTGTGGCTGTAGGGATTTGTGCTCGTTCGTCCACAAGAGCTTTATTGAAGTTTGGTATTGACGTGGGGGCCGAGGAGGACTGGGGGTGCAGTTGGTATTCCAGTTCATCCCAAAGGTGTTTGATCTTCTACTTCTTCTTCTTATTATTATTATTTTTGTTTTTGTTATTATTATTATTATTATTATTATGAGACCCCAAATACTAAACGCAACTCCTCCTAGAGCTTTCAAGTTACATGCACCAAACTAGCCACTGACCTTCAGCCTATTCTGAAGTTTCAATCTGGGTATTTTTGTTTCTTTGTTGTTGTTTGTACTCATTGCAAATTCCCTAAAACTCCCATAGACTTACGATGACAGAATTGTCCAGAGTCTGGTTCAGAATGTTCATGACTGAAACTCCAACTATCAAAACTCTCACACACCTGTGTGCACAGGGCCTGAAGCCCCTCCCTCCCTCTCCCTCTGTCAGTGTACCTGTAACAGAGACTCTTACTTCATCTATCTATCTATCTATCTATCTATCTATCTATCTTGTCTGTCTATCCATCCATCTCTCCCTCTGTCAGTGTCCCTGTAACAGAGACTCTCACTTCATCTATCTATCTATCTATCTATCTATCTGTCTGTCTGTCTGTCTGTCTATCCATCTCTCCCTCTGTCAGTGTACCTGTAACAGAGACTCTCACTTCATCTATCTATCGATTAATGCCATACTCTCTCCATCCATCTCTCTATCAGTCTACCAGCAGTGTGCTCTCCACACTCTCTCTCTCGCTCCACATTTCTTTATCAATCTACCCTGCATCTATTTCTGTATCACTCCTACTAATAAAACTCTCTCATCTATCTACTTGCGTCACTCGCTCACTCCATCTGACTTTTTACTTGTCTCACTCTATTTGTCACCTATCTCTCTACCAGTAACCATTTATCTGTCTTTCTCCCTGTCAGTCGCCCTTTCTTTCTTTCAACTTCAAACCATGAAACCTATGAAACAGTTTAAAACTTTCAGGCTGTCGTGACAAACTTTACCTATCCCGCTGAAACAACAACAATAACAACAATAACAGAAACCCTCACAGAATTTCTAATGGTTTAATGGGAATTGTATTGGTTTTAACAGAAACCGTAATGGCTCCTGTGGGTCTCTACTGGCAATCAGTCCCCTTCTATTGGTGGCACATTGGTGTCTAGTGGATACCATTACGGACCAATAATATGGTAAGGAATTTTAATGAGAATTGTATTGGTTTTAACGGAAACTGTAATGGCCCCCATGGGTCTCTACTGGTTTACTGATTTGTCGCCTTCTGTTGTTGGAATGTTATGTCTAGCGGATACCATTAAGGACCAATAATATGGTAATGATTTTAATGGGAATCGTATTGGTTTTAATGTAAGCTGTAACTGTCCCTGTGGGTCTCTACTGGTAATTGCCCCCCTTCTGTTGGTGGCAGGTTGTGTCTAGTGGATACCATTAAGGACCAATAATATGGTAATGGTTTTAATGGTATTTGTAATGGAAAACCATTTGAATTCCTCTCATGGTTTTTATTGTTTGTTTGTTTTCTCAGCAGGGTGTGTACTTCCTTTTCTAATGAAACACAACAACAACAACAACAACAACAATAAACAAACAAACAAACAACAACTAATCAACTGGTTAAGCAGAACCCTGTTGTGGCTGTAACTTTCATGTGTTACCATGGTGAAATATCTGACCAGTGGTAACAAGAAAGCTTTCCCAAACACAGTGCTGGGACATGTCCCGTCTTTACAGAAAGCTTAAGCACACATCAAGGCTCGCTGTCATCACGTTTCCGGCCAGTAGCCGTCTCCATGTCTAACTGTGTGTGTAATGTGTAATGTGTAATGTGTAAATATTAGGCTTCACGCGGACCTGCAACCGGAAACAGACGCGTTGTCGTCACACAGGGGTTTATTTTTTGTTTTTTATTCAAACAAAACAAGCTTCATGAGGTGAAAAAGTATTGGTACTTACACTCGTCGTGACGCTTAGTCTAAAACCCTTACCAAGTGTTAACGTGGACCCTTCGTGAAATCAGCGCTCTGGAGCGGTCCCACCGCCGGTTTCAGTCCCGAGGTGTTTCCGGGTGTCAGTCAGTGAGGAAGGGAAGGAGAAGGAGAAGGAGAAAAAGAACAAGTTTGTCAAGTTTGTCACCCACACACAGAAGGAAGACACACAGATTCAGTTCAAACACGACAAAACATCCCCCCTGTCCCATAAAGACACCCCGAGAACACGGTGCAGTCGTAGGTCGGAATTCGACATCATGTAACGTGCTAGTGAGAACACGTGCAGAGCCAGGACCGTAAACCGGAAATCCAAAGATTTTCTTTTTTATGTTGAGTCGGAAGACGTAGCGTCTGAGATGCCTAATAAACACTGTTTCTGGATTTTTGATGGAAACAAACAAAACAAAACCCTTCATGTAATTTTTCATGTTTTTAATGGGAATTGTATTGGATTTAATGGTGTAATGTCCATCCATCTTCTACCGCTTACTCCTTTTCAGGGTCGCGGGGAACCTGGAGCTTAGCCCAGGAGACATGGGGCACAAGGAAGGGCACAATCACATACACAGGAAAGTGTAATGTCCCTGTGGTAATTTAATGCCTTCTGGTTGCCTACGTTATGTCTAGTGGATACCATTAAGGACCAATAATGGTAATGTTTTCTTGGTTATAATGGGAATTGTATTGGTTTTAATGGAACCTGTAATGGCCTCTGTGGGTCTCTACTGGTTTGTCGTCTTCTGTTGGTGGCATGTTATGTCTAGTGGATACCATTAAGGACCAATAATATGGTAATGGTTATAATGGGAATTGTATTGGTTCCACCTGTAATGGCCTCTGTGGGTCTCTACTGGTTTTCTGATTTGTCGCCTTGTTGTGGCATGATATGTCTAGTGGATACCATTAAGGACCAATAATGGTAATGGTTTTGATGATGATGATGAGGCTTTATTGGTCACATATACAGTAGAGCACAGTGAAATTGTTTTCTTCGCATATCCCAGCCTGTCAGGAAGCTGGGGTCAGCCATGATACAGCGCCCCTGGAGCAGAGAGGGTTAAGGGCCTTGCTCAAGGGCCCAACAGTGGCAGCTTGAGCCCCCGATGTTCCGATCAGGAACCCAGAGCCTTAACCGCTAAGCCACCACTGCCACTGTTTTCATGGTTAGCGGATGGTTTGTAATGGTATTTGTAGTGGAAACCATTCGAATTTCTGTGATGGTTTCTATGCCCTGTCCAGGGTGTACCCTGCCTTGTGCCTGATGCTCAGAAGCCTACATCTCACAATTCTAAGTTTTTTGCTCACAATTTAGACATCGACTTGACATTTAATTACAAAGAATGCACGACAAACTCAATCATTCTCTGTATATAGGCTATACAAGCACTACACTCCACCTAGTCAAGACAAGGAAAAGCAGATGCTAGCGCACGTTCAACAATTCAGAAATTTGCTCTCACGTTCACGAGTTCACGTCACACAATTTGGACTTTATTTCTCAGTTACCAGTTTACTCACAATTCTGACTTTACCATGTAGACGTCCACTTGACACAGTACCTGAAATGAACTCATAATTGTGAGAAAACTTCAGAATTGTGAGACGTTAACTCAAAATTGCTAGAAAAAAGTCAGAATCGTGAGATATAAAGTCACAGTTGTGAGAAATAAAGGAAACGGGCTTCCACAGTATGTAGTCGCATTTTGGATTTCTTTCGTAGAGTTGTGAGGTACCCAAACGAGAGTGAGAGAGAGAGAGCTGATTCAGTTGTACCGATGATTTAAATGGCATACTTTATTGTACGTCCCACATCATTTCACACCTACTTTTGCTTCTATCATGTGCCAGATTTAAACAGTACAAAAATTAATCATTTTTTAACAGGAGCCTTAACTAGAGACCGTTGTGTGTGAAAATCAACACATTGCCCAGCTGCCACATGATTGGATAATTGCTGAAAGAGCAGGCATACAGGTGTTCCTAATAATATGAGAATAGTGTAAAATTATTTATAAATAAAAAAAAACGAGACATTATAGTTGCATCTTCACTCCCATTGTTGTGAAACTGTTACATGATCTCAATATAACTACACCCGTTTGTTACAGAACATATACTATATGGTCAAATTTTTGTGGACACCTGACCATAACACGTTATGTTACGTTTCCCATTCCAAATTTAGTCCCTCCGTTGCTGCTATGAAAACACTTCACTCTTCTAGGAATGCTTTTTTAAAGTATGTAGAGGCGCTGCTGGGCTTTCGTAGTTATGGAGCTGGTGTTGAGGGACCAGGTGAGGTTCTCAGTCAGGTGAACATCAAGGAATTTGGTGCCCTTGATGATCTCCATGGAGGAGGTCAGAGGTTCAAGACCCAGCACTGCCAAGCTGCCCTTAACCCGCTCTGCTCCAGGGGTACTGTATCATGGCTGACCCCAACTTCCTAAAACAAGCTGGGATACGTGAAGAATTTCACTGTGCTGTAATGTATGCGATAAATAAACTGCTGTTCTTTTTTTCTTTGTGTCATTGGTGAACTTGAGATGATTGGAGCTGTACGTTGCTACATAGAAGTACACCCCCCCCCCCAAATAAAGTTCTTTGTTGAGTTGGCAGCATGTTTTGTGTCAGTGTCTGTGAAGGTAGTGATGTCAATGATTGTTGTTTTGGGGTTTTTCCTTCACAGTGCTCACAGTGATCGTCATCAGCTGCTGTTATATTCATTCTGTCGATTGCTGTTGCCATGCCCAATGTTTGTACAATGCCTTGGATTGATTTTCTCGGCTTCAAAACGACTCGCTTTTCTCCCATAGACAGCTCTCGGATCTTCATGTTGGTTTATCCTTTTTTAACAAACAACGCAGTCTTCACAGGTGAAACTGACAGTTAAACCCTAGAGACGTTCAGAGCTATTTATTGTTTAAAACACTCCATCTAACAGGACACAGCTGGGTAACATGAAACACCCGTCAGTCACACGTTCCATTATTTTCGCTTACCTACAAATTGGGTGGTCTGATACAAAATGTGCTGTTCCATGTCATTCAACACATCTACATATAAATACCAGGAAATAAAAGCTTCTTATATACATCTTTTGATCTAAAACCCAAAAAGGTCTTCAGTCTACAGCAAAAATAAATTGGCCATGCCGTTCCAATAGTTTCAGAGCGGACTGTATTGCACCTTCAACATATGATGTGAATCAAATGGTAAAATCCCAGTTAGGTCCATTTCAATTGGTGGTTATCACTGCAAAGGGATGAAAAGGTCAAGGTGGTGTACATCGATAGACAAAAGGGGCACAGATCAATCATCTCTAGCTGCGAATAAATCAAACCACATGAACACGTAACTGATGTTGGCATGTAGTTTATTGACAGGCTGAAAAGGAGTGAGGAAGCAGAGATTATTAAACTGTACATGGAGGGCAGGGTCACTGTTCTGCAGCTTGGAACCTGTTTAGTAGGATTACAGCATCATGAGTCAGGAAATGTAACGTTTAAAACATCTACATACAAAATTACAATAAAAACAACAACAAAAAAAAGGCACTAAATTAGATTTAGTCTTTTGTGCAGGTTGCATAATTCTACATAATCAACATCCGGGATTCTTCCGGGAGACATTTCTGATTAGTCTTTTTTCGTTCTTTTTTTCCCCCTAAGGAAACAAAACCCCATTTTGTTGAAAACATTTTCACACACTGCAGCACATTTGCATAACAACCGTGGCATTGTCAGTGGAAAAGTTTAACACCTAAACACACACACTGGCACTCGGGCACAGATATACGAGTGCATTACAGTAGTGCGTCTGCGTGTTGAATACAGCGTTAGCCTCGAGACCCACTGCCATGACACTTGATACGATATAAAACAGCCACTAGCTAAGGTTTGTGCATGCACAAGAACGCGTAATGATGGGTGCATTATCTGTTCCTCAGGAAGCTGAAATTTCACACACTGGCACTTCAGAATTATGAGACCGTGCAGGCGTTTCACAGATAACACAAAAAAACAAAAACAAACAAACAGCAGAGGCGTGTTCAGTTAGCAGCAAACTCACTTTCCGAAACTAATTTAAACCCGAGGCTCTCTGCTAGGCATGTGCCTATAATCGTTCGTTTTCCAGATCAGTGGCACAAACTTTCGGCTCACGCTGAAGACCTAATCTTTTAGGCAAAAGATTCTCGAACGCAATCATCTGACGTCATGAAACGTACAATACTTTATTTAAAAAAAAAATTTTAAAAGAAAGTTTCATTGGCACAGGCTCACTTTTGAGAAAAACCACGAGGGACGTTTTACACCTCATACAGCGATTCGGTTATTGCTGCGGCATGGAAGACATCCGTCGTACACATGTTCGTGTCTTACAATACTGTAACGATGTAAACCATGACAGCAAGTGAGGCAGTTATTGCACTGTTAAACACTGTGGCACATGCCTGCTCTCGAAATTTCATTTGTCTAATTTACCACGTCCCTTACTGACTGATCTCGTCTCACGCCGCTAATGGTGCGCTATGCAGAAAAAAAACTAAAAACAAAAAACATTTGCTCAAGCTGGGATGTTGAATGCGTCTTGATACTTAGGGAGCCGATATGAACTTGCGGTAATTTGTGAGCATACTGACTATGACCTGGAGCGCTGCCAGCTTCAGTTTGTTGGAAGTCTGTTTCCGAATTAAATTAGAGCTTGATTCTCAAAGGTCAGAGATGCTAAGACACTCGTGTTTGGTCAACTGCTGAACCTTAAAAGGGTCAAGCCCCCCCCAAAGAACCCCACCTCATACTAGAAACAGAAACACGTTCTCACTTAATAGTCTTAGCTCGACTTCCACAGTTGAAAGCATGTGTGAACGAACGAGCGTTATGTAAATCGGACACTTCAGAAGAACGAAGCTTTACAAGCATTTGTGGACTTGCGATAATTAAAAACCATCACGCCAAAGGACGACCCTGACCTCAGCGGTCTTTCAGGGTCCTGTGGTGCCGACGTCTAGCTTCCTAACTCACACGGACCAGGGAATAGCAGCAACGCTGGAAAAGCCAAACATCAGCATTCGTCACAAACTGGAGATCAAGCGGATTTAGGGCGCTCCGAGAATCAGCTATCTGAACTAGTCTAAATATCATCGCTGTTCGTTTGTTACGAGGTTGAAGCTTGTTTTTTTTGTGCTCAGAGTTTAAGAGCATTGAACAGCTTCAAGATTTCATTGCTTGGCACCAAACACTTTGTACAGCACAATTATCCTTTTTAAGGGAATGCAATAATGGCACGTGCCTGAGCTGAGATTAGTGCGTTTTTAAACCACCATGCCCATTTTAGCCATTAAAGTGCACCGACATCACTCGAGTATTTACCCGCTGTTTGGAGCGTGCTTGCGTGTGTGTGTGTGGAGAGATGAACAAAAGCAGAGAATCAAAGAAATAAACTGCAATACTGAATAACTGAGACCGTAATACAATGCACACCGACCCTCTTCTGGGAGATCTTCCTTCCTGAAGACTTCAGCTTCAACCATAATCGTACCCACATGACCGTCTAATCGTCGCCTTAAGAAGTTCTTCATCGGATAAAAGATGCGTGTTAGATTCTGGTTGGAGATAAAACCTGCAGGAAGGCAGATTTCAAAGACGAGGGTTGGTGAGCACTGCGGTAAGACACACACACACACACACACACACACACACACACACACACACAGAGGCATTGAGCAAAACGTATTAAAGAAGAGCAAGACGAGCAAATTCGATGCCTTCTGTATCGGGTCACGGAGCACATCCTGGGTTACACCTGGACAAAGTCACACACACGACCGGAACTACTTGTGGTGATGGCGCATGATCGAGTGTGCGACCGGATGGACGACTTTTACGCCACGGTCGGGTTTCGACATCAGGTTAAGGCGGTTGTTGCGATGAGAACAATAAGAATAATGTCGGCGCATGCCTACGCTGAGCTGGGGTTTAGAACTGAACGTCTTTGGGCGTGAGCCTGGACTTCAGAAGGTTCTGTTAAACAATAAATGTTTGAACAATAATGTTTTAATAAGTGGTACCTTTCAAAATCATGGCACTTGGGAATAAATCGAAAGTTTGATTAGTAAAAGCATTAAATTAATTACATCTTATAAAAACACAACACTGGTGATGTGTAAAAAAGAGGAAGAACGTATGTGGGCAGACGTGGACGATATGATCTCATGCTGTATCAATACAGAGAATGGTCTACAGATCTTCAGTACTGTTAAGAACACTGTCCAACTCCGGCGTTATTACAATAACAAGAGGAGGAGATTAGAGATTAGAATCTAGTATTTATCAGTCGTCTAATTGGAAATTATCATCATCATCACGCACAATCCTAGTGTCAAAAAGAAAAACAAAATGACAATGTAAAAAAAAAAAGAAAAATTAAAGATTTCCAACCACCGATGGACAAAGTATCCGTTACTGAAGGTTACTTACACACACACACACACACTCATTCTGTCTCCATGCACACAAGTGGTTAACAATTCAGCCCTGAGTTTGTCTCTTTCACATCGTATCACTTCTTTACAGTTTGAGTGGTCTTAACACACGTTAGTGCGTGTGGAACTGAGCTTTTCTCGCCAATTACGATGAACCGCAACAATAGTAAACGCAGACACGCACCGAAAAAATCAATTCGCACACGCTAGATCGGTATTATGGTGAAGATGATGATTTCGCCAACAGGCTCGTTATTGCTGTACGTGATTTAAACCGGTATATTTGTTGTTGATTGTTTTTCTGTTCTTTTTCTTGCTAGTAAGCTAAGCTAACGTTAAGCAAACTCTTATCACGAGATCATACAATTAAAAGTCAACAAAAAGGGCAGCTTATTGCTCGGAAAAGAAAAGATATATAAAAATAATAAAAAAAATAAAAATAAAAGTAAAACCTGCAGGACAGAATCATCGCTGTGGAGTGACTTTTGTCTTAGAAAAGAAGGGGGGGGACCCACACACATAATGTGATAATATCGTAAATGACAACAGCACATGCCTATTACGTGGAATCCATCAGCGGCGGTGGCGAAGAGTGTAAACACATACATACACACACACACATTATATATATATATATATATATATATATATATATATATATATATATATATATATATATATATATATATATATATATATATATATATATATATGCAAACACAACATATCCATATACAAAAAAGAAAAAAACTGCACAGATTAGGAACTACAGTGAATTAAAGGCAGAGGCTCAGAAACATGGCTTCCTATTACAATGTTAGTACAATCGCATGGGTTTAGTTTAAAAAAAAAAAGAAGAAAAAAAAAAAAGGGGCTGGGGACCAGAGAAGGTTCTCGGACCATACTCTTACACCCTCTCACACACTCTCCACCTGTTGTAACTGTTACACACACACACACACACACACACACACACACACACCCTCTCTCCACTGCTCTTGCCCCGTCACCTTGTTTTGTAACAGCTTTTCATGACGACCTGACTGAACACATGAAGACATAACCACATATGAGCACACTCACATATCTCTCACACACACACTAGACAGGGAGGCCATTTTCATTAAGGCTTGACGCACACCAGGTAAAAGTATGGCAGTAATCACTCACACTTCAGAGACTTGTGTTAAGAGGTTAAGAGTGACGTTCAAACAGCTCCTCATGGTGGGCTGAAATAAGGCAGTGTACGACCACACACACGCACGCACGCACACGCACGCACACGCACGCACACGCACGCACACACACGCACACACACGCACGCACGTCCCGATTTTGCAGCACGTCAGGCTTCCCTGGGTTCACGAGGGCAAAGCGAAAGTTATGGAGCCCGATCTGTCAATCAAGTGACATTACCTAACAGTTTACCAAGAACTAGAAGTCAGACCGCCAACACTGGAGAGGAAGCGAATGTTCGCTCAGTGCTACAGAGGTGTGTAGCATAGGTTAGCTTAGCAAATGTTGCTCAAGTATTACGTTGTGTAATTAAAGTCAAGATTCGATGCTAAGTGGCATGAACTTTAGCTCCAGTTGTGCTCACTCAAAATCAGGACCTGCTTCAGAGTCAAATTCAGGCATACAGGTTTATAATAAAAGGTTAGAAAAGGTGCATACAATCTCACACACAGAGTTGCTGTTCAGTTGAGTGACTTTAAAGGCAGTTAGAAGCACAAGATCTCTCACGCTTTCCTCAGACAGGTACTCTGAGTGTTGCTGAACCTGTGCGTATGCTCTCTCACACTCACACACACACACAAATTAAGACTTGCTCTGTGACTTGCCCCGGCTCATCCCACGCACCCCTTCCCTCCCCCTCCCTCCCCCACACCCCCAAAAGTCAGGTTTAGTGGTCCAGGCTTGGACGCGAGCAGTGGAAGCTGAGGGAAGAGTTCAGATCACTGCAGCATGAGCTGCTTGAGATTGTCGTGTAAGATGGTGTCCTTGACGTCTCGGAAGACGAGGCGAATGTTCTCAGTGTTGATGGCCGTGGTGAAGTGGTGGTAGAGCGGCTTGTTCTGCTGCTCGCGGCGCTGGTTGCGGAAGCACGTCACGAGGAACTTCTGCACGTCGTCCAGGCTGTGTGGCTCGCCCTCGTACTCGGGGAAGAATTCCTTGATGGACACGATCTTGACTTTCTCCTCCAGCAGGTCGGTCTTGTTCAGGAACAGGATGATGGAGACGTTGCTGAACACGCGGTTGTTGATGATGGTGCCGAAAATGTTGAGCGACTCCGTGAGCCGGTTGGTCAGACGGTCCTCCATCAGCACCTGGTCGAACTCGCTCGACGATACCAGGAACAGGATGGAGGTGACGCTGTCGAAGCACTCGAACCAGCGGCGCCGCTCAGAGCGCTGGCCGCCCACGTCCACCATCTTGAACGGGACGTTCTTGATCTCAAAGTCGTACTCATGGATGCCTTTGGTGGGCCTGCGCGCCAGTAAGATATCCTGCTGACTCGGCAGATAGTCCTGTGGATATAAAGGAGAACAATAATTCACGACCAAATTTTCTTGACTACACGTCACGGCTCAAACTGCGGGCATTTTTATTTTCCTAGAAGGTACCACTAAGGTTTTTGGTGCAACCCAGGTTAGTTTCTGTCCTGTTCAGTTCTCATGTTTTATTTTAACCAGATAACGCTCACTTATACTCAAGGCCATTTCAGCAAAAACTAATTTAAAAAAGGTAACTGCAACTTTAAATTTTTTTTTTTTTTAGTTAAAGTCTCACACTTCAGACATTTTTTTCCCCCCTCATGAAAAAGAGAGAGTTCATGTCACACAATTTTGACTTTATTCCTCACAATTTTGACTAAATATAAATCACAATTCTTACTCCCCCCTCCCATCCTCTCGCAATTCTGGTAATTTGAGTACTGCGTCAAGTGGACGTCTAAATTGCAAGTAAAAAAAATTAAATATTGCGATATATTTACTCAAAATTGCGAGGAATAGTCAGAATTATGAGATTGCGAGACACAATTTCACAAGTACCTTTATTTTTTTTCCCTTCCCTGTGGCAGAAACGGGCTTCCGTACATTTCTGCTAGATAAATAACTTAACACCGTTTTTCTACTTTGTAAAAATTTCTTTGTTATATCTTTTTTTACATCTCGGTATCCGTGCCACTAGATGGCGCACAAGCGCAACTCGACAGTCCATAAAAACCGACGTGAAGGGTCTTTGCTTCCCCTCAGCGAGGAAACCTGCATCAGAAATTGTGGACATCAAATGTAGAGCAAATCAAACAAAGAAATAAAACTTATCTAAACTATCTTTTTTGCGTACTTCTCTTATTTCCTGCTTGGAAAATGTTTCGCCAATTTCATTCAGCCAGAAAAATCTAATCAAAATCAAACAAACCAAATGCTAATTACACGCGAATAAATGTAAAGCATGGGGAAAACGATTCGAATAATGAGACAGGAGAGAACGTGCTAGACCTCAGGATCTTACACGTCCGCATCACAGTGCGGTCATATTTGAATGAGATAGTAACTTCCAGAAAGGATGAGGTCATGCATCAGATAAAGTCCTTCATGCTCACTGTGTGGAAGTCTACAGTGTGTAGGAGGATAAGGAGTGCTGCATGAGGTAATGTGCCACAGAAAAATACTCGATCTCTCGCTCACACACCCACACCATAAATACACAGACGTTCGACTACCAGCTGAAAGGAAATCCTGAATGCACACAGATGTACTTTCACTTTCTGAATGAGAGGGGTGGGAATTAGTCAGGGGCTTTCGGACACCTTTTGATAAAGGATTCCTATTGCACTGTCCGGGGGGTGGGGGGTTTCGGTCGGTTACACAGCTCTTCGGTGGAAGTGTGAAAAAGTCCACTGGTGCTACCCAGGAACAAAAGGAGGTGTTCTTTACTGTGCTGCGCAGACGCCGTACTGACGAGGCTGAAAAGCAGCAGCTACAATAATATATATATATTTTTTCTAGTTAGCAATAATTCTCATTAATAAGGGATTAAGGAGTTAATAAAGGAAGCAGAAAGAGTAGGAAGGAGAAACGGTGTATTATTAGACTCTGGGTTACTGATCAGAAAATCAGGAACTGCCAAGCCGTCACTGTTGGGCCCTTGAGCAAGTCCCTTAACCCTATCTGCTCCAGGGGCGCTGTATCATGGCTGACCCTGCGCTCTGACCCCAACTTGATGGGGTATGCGAAGAAAAAAAATAATAAAAGAATTTCACTGTGCTTTAATGTATATATGACCGATGAAGACTCCATCATTATCATTATCCTCTCTTGATAACGTGTTTAACGTAGCACAGGGTTTGGGACCTCGAATTCGGAAAAGATCACCTGTCGTTCGTGTATGAGGATAAACCTGCCTAGTAAAAATAGTTCTACTGACCAACAGCAAGTTTACACCTGGACTGGTGTGTGTAAGTCAGCACAAGGTTCAGAACGAGTGGCATGAGCTAGAGCACGCTAAAACATCCGCACACCCCCCCCTCAGGTCTTGATACCGTAAACACATCGCATGATACTATACCAGCTGAAGTATCACGATGCCAGACAATAGTGTGTTAACTCATAATTCAAATCTGCAAAATGAAGTGCATTTACAGAAATACAGAGATCTACATGAACACAGACAAACCAGCTTTGCGTCTCGATGCGTTATTAATGAGATCGAATAACTGGTGGTTGGAAAAACTTCAGAACAATCTATTGTCCGTTAGAGCAATGAAATCATGCGAATGGAAATTGTCCTCAGAGTACTAAGAATGAAGAACATTATGAATAAATTCCTGAATTTGGATATTAACTCAAAAAAAATATAATTTATTTATTTAAAAAAAAAATTTATTTTTTATTTTTTAGAAATCATAAAATTGTGAACGCTAGCTCGCTTACTACCAAACACGGCTAATTTCAGGGTTCGTACAGATGCTTCATACTGAAATTCCAGGACTTTCAAAAGACTTTACAAGCACTGATTTTGTTTTCAAGAACTCTACAAGGGATGTGCTGTGCGCACATGATGTATTTTAATACAGCCGAATTCGCAATAAAGCTGGTCTCACATATTTTTCTGTTTCCGTTGCCAGACAACGGAATGAGATGACCGAAATGCGGACCGTTAAGAGACTACACGGTAACCAGCAGTCATACCCAAGCTGCTGCTCTGCACTGCTTAAGGGCTTGTTCGCATCGGGACGGTTTCCACAGTGCAGTTATGTGTGTTCACGCTCAGGCATTAAACATGGGGTTTAACATGGCTAAACATTCACTCCCTGATGGTAGATGGTGCTAATTGAAAAGCAGAAACACCCTGGTACACAGGACGGCGCTGCACAGCTTTGTTTGACACCCGCTAATCACTGAGAAGAAGAGAGCGTCGTTTTTTTACGGCTTTAAGCTGTTCACACACTTTTTGCGAATGCGCTGAAGCACATATGCGCTTTTATGAAATGCGATGTATTTGGTGATTAAAGTAGTATTTGTTTGCAGTGGCCTAAAGTGCACCTATTATGGCTTTTCAGATATTACCTTTCATGTAGTGTGTTATAGAGCGGTTTGTGAATGTAAAAACATCTGCAACGTTTAAAAAATCAAAGAGCACAACAAACCGAGTTAATGACTCCCCAAAGGAGGAAGCGATTCTGAACAGCTGAAACGAGTCGTTACTGATTCCAGACTTGCTTCCTGTACTAACCTACATAGGTTTGTAAACAAAAACAAAAAAAACCCTGCTTCTGGTCTTCATCAGCTGTCGCCGACAGACTGGGAGAATCTGTGTAGACCAATCACAACAGACTGGGACATCTGACCAATTGGAGCAGAGTATGCTCTCTAAAAGGAGGAGTTTAGAAAGAATCCTTTAAAACGGATCATTGAATGAGTCGTTTGTGACACTGGGGACAAAAGGTAACGCTGCAGTTTAAACTACAAGCACGTTAAAGTGTTGACCTTGGATGCATGCAAATCTATTGTATGAGACCTCGAACCCAAAATTAGGCACGTTTAAAAACCATAATAGGTGCGCTTTACAGCTAAATCCTTAAAGATCTCATTTTAAACAATATACTCTTTTTAAATAAGCAATGATTTGAATCAATTCAAAGTCACACCAATAGCATTCACAAACTTATGAAAATACCCCATTTTTTTATTTATTTTTTTATTTTGGGGGGAGGGAGGGGGGTTGGGTATAAGGCAATTATTGCTGTGCCCAAAAATGTTAATGTTCCTGCAAACTTATGAAGTGTTGATTATGAGGAGTCTTTTTTTTGTTGTCAATATTGATCATATAACACCACAATAATGGGGCACTTGGCTATTTGAATAAGAGGTCAATTAAACTTACATGCATATATTGTATATGCCAAGTGCAAAATAAATACAATGGACCATCAATCAGTGGATTATCATTTGCATGGAAGAGACAAAGAAACAGCGCTATTTAGTGTAGAAAGCAACACTGAAAGTATTAAATGGATCATTTAGAATAATAAAAAAAAATAGCCACAACATTAAAAAAAAAACAACAGTATTCAGTGCGTAATTTTGAATCTGATGCTTTCAAAAGGACACCGTGCTGTTTATGTGTGTAAGCAGAAGGATTTATTAGCGGTGAGCATTTCATTTCAGGCCTGTCACTTATGCACCATGACTAAAACGGTGGGTGCTGGCATCTTCGTCTTCTTTCACAGGCTTCTTCCTCGTACTTGAGCGCCAACAAGTCGTACTTTTATGGAACCGTAGTGGCTCTGGGCACATGAACAAAAGAGTGAAGCTCATTGGTCGGCCGGGTTTTGACACGGTGTGTCCAAAAAACAAAAGAATAAATAAATAAATAAAAAACCAAACCCCTCGACGTTAAATAATTTGACTCGGACACTGAACACTGACGGGCATTGGGGCATTAAAACAACAGTTTCTCATACCGCAAAAATCATCCCCGTGTGAACAAGGCTTAAGTCCTGACCATGACATCCTCTGACAAAACCACCACCCACACATACACACTAAACACAACGGCTGTGCTGTGATTTCAGTTACACTTACATATAAAGTGATCACTCAGAGAGAAAGTTAGAAGTGAATGAATGGCAGAGAGGAGCAGCACACTGGCTGAACAGATTAGCTGCAGAGAGGTGTGTGTGTGTGTGTGTGTGTGTGTTGGGGTTCTGCTTGTCCTGCTTGCACCTGCACGATTTATTTATCCTCCTAATATCCATCACTAAGGTTGAGTGGCTCCGCCGGTGTCGGAGATGCTCAAATGGAAAACACACAAACAATGTGATGTCCTGGCCGTGTGTGTTTCCACTGTGCATCGATAACACACCACTGAATAAATATCAGAAAGAGTTAGGTTTTGAGTAGGCATTAAGGGGTGGGGGGGAGATAGAGAAAGAGGCGCGAGCGAGCGGAGCTTCGTGTGTGTGTGTGTGTGTGTGTGTGTGTGTGAGAGACACTTGGAAATTCTGTGCACGCAGTGTGATCACAATGGAAACACAATGGTACCAGTACGATTTGGTGCATCATCATTTAGTTTAGTTTGGGTCCTGTACATTTAATCAAGCTGTGTTTGATCAGACAATGTTCATTTCTGTTAGATAATTACGTGAACATTCAGCGTTTTCTACCGTTTCTTTTTACACTTCATTATACTACACTTGTCCAGCATGCAGTTTTGATTCTTAAAGCAGGGGCTTTCACCACTGGAAATCTAGATACACAGGAAAAACCCCCTGATGATGCAGTGTCACCCAGCTAACCAGCAAGGAAACGTACGAGCCGAATTAACGCTCATCTACATTTAGTCATTAAACATAAAACCGTTTCTATAGTCACAATGTACACGGGGATTTGTGTGGCGACGCCCAGCATAACCCAAGCCTAATCATAAGTAACTTTCGGCACAGTAGCGGTACTGAAGTGGTCGTAGGTGGTAAAAGTGGATCCGTTGATCTGTAACGCAGCTCGTGAGCATTCTCTTGCGTTTAAAATACACCGCCGTGACATTCCTCTTCGGTTCAATGACTGTTTTCAAGCTTCGACTCAGGAACCACACACTTCCTCTCCGAGCTTGAGTGCGTACACGAGGCTGCGTTGGGCCACGTCGAATTGAGCGCCTGCGTCACAGAGATCTGAGTCAACACTGCTGACGACAGAGCAGGCCCGAGCGGAAGTGTCATAAACTGAAGCGTTAGTAGCTTATGAGCACTGAGCAGTCTGAATATTTAAGCATTACCTGAATGGTGCATTAATCGCATGATGGAGCCATTTTTACTAGCTGTATTAATTAGTGCGCATGGATGAAAGCGGAGAGAACACTTCTGCAAACACACGAGTGTTTGAGAGGGTATGCAAGTACAGAAACACATTAACACGTCATGTAACGGAAGAAAACGTTGTTGCTGTAAACAACCTCCTTTTCCTTCGTTCATTATTCCTCATTATGATTTATACTACATGATTTCATTTACAGCTCATGGAGGCTTAGTGGTTAGCAAGTTTGTCTCGCACCTCTATGGTCGCGGGTTCGATTCCCGATGCTGTCCTGTGTGTGCGCAGAGCTTGCGTGTTCTCGCCGTGCTGCAGGGGTTTCCACTGGGTCCATGGCCAAAGTGTCCGTATTTTATGAATGAGTGTGTATGTGATTGTGCCCAGTGATGTCCAGGGTGAACCCAGGCTTTCATTTGCGCCTCTCTAAGGCTGTTTGGAGAATTTGTTACGGAACCTGGTGCGTTTTCTCCCTTGGTTCAGTTCGTTTAAAGCAGGGGTGTCCAATCTGATCCAGAAAGGGTGCAGGTTTTCATTCCAACCAAGCAGAAGCCACACCTGAATCGATTGAAAGCCAAATTTAACCGATTAAACAGGTGGAATCAGATGCGGCTCCTGCTTGGTTGGAATGAAAACCTGCACCCTTTCTGGATCAGATTGGACACCCCTGGCTTAGACGTATACAAACATGGCGATCGCGCTCGGATCCACACCCAAACAATCGGTCATTGAAAATGAACTCTGGAGCGGTTCGCTTGTGGAGAGAAAGCAATCCGACCCAACGGACCAACCTGTATATGCGATGCTGAACTGGATGTTGACCGACTGCGAAACTGCGTTGGCTTAACAGGCCTAGTCCTAGTATGGGTTTAAACCAATCCTACTAAAGTGGCAGGGAATATTATTCTGCGCTGGCTACTCAAACCTCCAGACATCATGCAGTATCTTGCGGTGTTCCCCAAGGCTCAATTTTGGGTCCTTTGTTATTTAACTTACATATGCTGCCATTAGCTTGTATGCCTATAACTAAGGCAGTGGTAGCTCAGTGGTTAAGATGTCGCATTGCCAATTGGTAGGTCGTGAGTTCAAACCCCAGCACCAAACAGCCAAGCTACCACTGTTGGGGCCCTTATGCAAGGCCCTTATCTCTCACATGCTCAGATGCATAGATTAAATAAATGCAAGTTGCTCTGGATAAGGACATCTGCCAAAATGTTTTTAATTGATAAAACATCTCCTTCCATCAGTATACAGATAACACCAACTCTCTCTCTCGCACCAGAAGTCGATTAGCACCCTTGAAAACTGCATAGAGAGCATAAACTTGAGGACGTCTCGGAACTTTCAACACCTAAATAAAGATGAGACCGAGCTACTTATCGGAAAATGATGCACAAAGGAAGTTAACGATGCCATATCTAGACTCCTCGTCTCTCGAGGCTAATGACTGCGTTAAGAATTTTGGGATTGACTGATCTCAGCTTAAATAAATAAATAAGCAATGTTTGTAAAACAGCATGTTATCACCTTCGTAGCATCTCTGAAGTATGCGATATCACCCGCCTTCGCACAGATAGTGAGAAAGTGTCTTTGGTTGGCTTACCGAAGAGCTCTATTAAACACTTACAAAGAGTTCAGAATGCAGCTGCAATGCCATCACGTACTAGACTGAAGAACAGATCACTCTGGCACTTAAGTCACGTCACTGGCTACTTGTGCCTCACAGAATTGATTTTAAAATCCCGTTATTCGTTTAGAAATGTCTTCATGGTGATGCTCGTACATACCTTTGTAATATAAATCACTAATTTATATACTCCTGCTAGCTCGCTTGGGTCATCCAACTGCAACCTGCTGGTTGTATGCAAACGCAGCTGAAAGTTGGGGGGTCGTCCTCTAGTCACTACGGGCCTGAACTTCGGAGCTCTCTCCCCAACAACCGACGTGCAGTTGATTCAATTGGCACTTTTTAAAGGTATCTTTAACGCGCATTTGTTCACTGGGGCCTTTCCTCAAACCGGTTAAATTTTCATTCGTATTCTCTTATTTATTCCATTTTCTTTGCTTAGCCTTTTATTTCTTTCGACTGATTTTATTTTCCTACATCTACTGCATGTCTTCTGTAAGGAACTTTTTAAAAAGTGCTATATAAATAAAGATTTACTTACTCCACGCTAGAAAAATAATAAAGGAGATGTGAGCAACATTAGCTGTAAAAGCGTCCACGGGCCCACATTTTGAAAATCTCCCAGAAATACTGGACTGTATATGGGATTGCCTTTTGGGATGTTCGTTTCAACCTACTTTGATTTGGGACACATTCGTTCTGATCTATTTAGGACTAACCTATTCAAGCAATATTGGATAATTTTTCCTCAATAAACAAATGACCAAGTATAATATTCTACTCCCTGCCTTGTGCCCGATGCTTCCTCGATAGGCTCCAGGTTCCCCGCGAACCTGAAAAGGAGTAAGCGGTTGAAAATGGAGGAATAATATTCTACCCTCGTTTGTTTAAATGGGTTCTCTTGGTCTACTTTAAAGACTTGTGTGGAAATCTGAATGTTTTAGGTCATATTTATGCAGAAATATAGACATTTCTAAAGGTTTCACAAGCATTCAAGCACCACTGTAACTAAGTTACTGACTGAGCTTCGTCCGTTATTCAGTGGATAACTTCACTTGGAAACTATATTCTTAAAGCTAAAAGTTCTAATGGAATAAAAAAGACTGACACTCACTGCAGAGTATTGTTGGACTCGAGCGTGAGGAATAATGAATCATAAATCACACTTATCCAGCGTCACCCAGAAGAGGATGGGGTCCCTTTTCATTCTACTTCCTCTCAAGATTTTAGGAAGTGTAAACGCCCCTATTGCCTTTGGCTTGCTCATTAGGGATCTAAAAATTAAAGCGGTGTTGTGACAATGTTTTTTTAAAAGCGCAATATAAATACTGCTGGATTGCACTGAACAAGCAAACTAGCTTGCTGTAAGTAAATTATATTTAGCCAGCACTTTTTTCTGCCTGAGAACCAGGGGGTATGTAGTACATAAGACTTTCACTTCCCTATGAGTGGTGTCAGAGAAGCAGCCAATCACCGATACACAGGATCCAGAGAAATCGCTGTCCTGACCCATACCCTTCGTCTGTGTAGGACTACAGCTGCGTCCCAAACCGCAGATTTCTGCACTATTTTGCAGTATAGTGCGAGTAGCGTGTTCGCACAGACAATTCCAACAAGAAGTGTGATTCAAGTACTTGTAGTAGTGTGGAATGTTGGACACTTTATGCACTGGACGGTTGCAGCATTGCTTAAGCATCAGAAGAGAGGAGGGGCTACAAGGTGCTGACGCCGGCTCAAATTTGCTCATACAAAGCAACACTGACAAACAGTCAGTCTTGTAGAGGATTTTGTTTTGTGATTGTTGCAGCAAAAAAAAAAAAAGGCTTTAAAACCTCGTCAAAAATTTGTTTTGCGAATTGCAACGTTTCTTGCAGAAAACCTAGTTGAATTGGTGAAATTGCAACTGCGCGAAATTGTTTCTCACGTCCTTTCGCAGTGATGTTTGGTGTGAAATGAGATCTTTTAGATGTACGGCGCATGGGAATCGAAGAGGGCTTCGGCTGAACGCGCGCTGCGATGACGGCACGTGACATATCTTGGCCCGAATCTACAGAAAAAAATCTGTGGTCATTTTTCAAAATCGCGTGAAGACCGCAGAGTCTCCTGGATTTCGCATTCATTTCTGTGGTCGCACAATCCTGGAGGGACTGAACAGTAAACAGAAGAAATTCCTTTTTGAAGACTCTGTGAAAGTTAGCGACGTCACATTATGTGCGTTCGACGTTGACTGGTAAACAGCTAATATCAAGGGTTCAAGTGAAGGGAGTACTTCTAAAATTCATACACTAGACGGTGAAGTACATAGTGCATAGAGTAAGTGCACAGTGTAAGGCACATCATTTTGGACACTTGTATAACTAGTGTATGTGTGTGTTCAAAGTAAAATTATGCTTACCGGCATTCCAAGTTTTTCCAAGTTATCCAAGAAATATTTCACCGATTCACCCTGAAGAAGAAGAAGAAAATTTTATACATAAAAAAACCCTTTATTTTCATTAGATTAGCAGTCTAGAAACAAACACCAGTACTATAAAACAATGTTTTTGAAGTGACATACATTTTGAGAACAATAAATGACTGGGTAGATGTGCGAGGTAACGGTAAACTTTGATAATCGCCACGTTAACATTCATAACAACATGGGCATCTAACCAGATCAGTCCCACAATCGTTTATTTCGAAACGTAGTAGGAGGTCATGAACTGAAATAATAATACGCATGAGAAGACAAACGAGAGCAATCTATCGTCAGAGAAACCACAAACACACAAAAGTTCACGCTGTGTAGTTTGCAGATGAGCTGCTCTGCAGA
Organism: Ameiurus melas; assembly: GCA_012411365.1. Taxonomy (NCBI): domain Eukaryota; kingdom Metazoa; phylum Chordata; class Actinopteri; order Siluriformes; family Ictaluridae; genus Ameiurus; species Ameiurus melas. Next base: position 14,532,874 of record CM022753.1, on the reverse strand, counting down.
AATAATCATTAAGAGACTTAAAGGGCAAGCGAATCACTGGGTAAACACCTGGCTGGGGGAAGGAAAAAACAAAACAAAACAAGACAAAAACCACGAGACGACATGACAAATCACACCACCGAAAATAAAAAGAAAGGTTTAATGAGATGGACAAGCAGCAAATAGTGTTTACTGTAATATACCCAAACTTAAATGCGTAAAATGCATATAATGCTGAGTCACTTTTCTTAGGAAATGAGCTTTGAATAAATGCCTACTTAATTCAAATCATTTTAAATAATAAATGAAAAAATTCTAAATTGTATAGCTTATCTATTGCGATAAAAAACAGTTGAGGTCGTGGCATTAGATAGATAGATAGAGATAGATAGATAGATACTTTATTGATCCCCAAGGGGAAATTCAGGAAATTAGTGCTGGTGCCAGATGAGCTGGTTTGTGTGATCAGTCAGTACAATTACATGGACAACAATAATCTGATATTAACCAGATTAAGATGCACTGATTAAAAAACTACCATGTAAACAGCGATTTCTGATTGCCTTAATCCGCATTCCTGTTTTAGTCGCATTATCGAAGTGCGTTACAGACGTGTACACACCTTAATCACACTTAACGTCATGTGAGAGTTTTCACCGCATTTTGTGACAGGACACACACGCACGGCAGTGCTCAACCGTTTGACTGCAAACAAGAGAGCAAGGCCACGTCCGAAACCACGTACTTACCTACAGTATAGTAGGAGTACACGGTTTTGGACGCAGCCCACGGCTTCAAGCAGTCGTTTATTTGCACGTATAGCATACAAATGACCAATTAATTAGAACAGTACCGCTATCGTCGAATCGTGTTTGTATCTCCAGATTTACGTAAACAGCCATAAGTAAAAGGCTGACATTGTCCAATCAGACCTCAATCAAGGTCTCTTAACGTAACGTTGCTCTTATGTATGCGCTAGGCTCCATGCACCGTGCTAGTCTCATGCCTTTTGACATCCAGGGAGCGTTGCTGTTGAGAGTTGTCAGAGGAGACTTCCCAGACTGATTGAAGCTTACAAAGGCTACGGTAACTCAGATAAGCACTCTTCACAAACATGCTGAGCAGAACAGCATCTCAGAACACACAGACATGGTTTTCCCCAACCAGAGAAAGGTTTAGATACGGCGCCCAAGTGTTTTTGTGGAGCGTCTTTAGATGAATGAACGTTAAAAAAAAAAGGCATTTAGGGGATACATCAGATTGAATGTAAAAATAACAGTTATATGCAAAAATAAAAATAAAAGATTTTACAAAGAGAGTTGGGGCTTGATCTCAAACAGAAAGGTAAGCCGGCAACAGGATTGACCTGCCAATCAAAAATCAGTATTTGGGACAACCATGTGTGTGAGTGATGTGTGACAGAAGCTCATCTGCAAGCTAATCAAACAGCTGATTGGATATTTCTCTGTACCGTCAACTCGGGTGAATGTTACAACCATCGATTCAGATAAGCACGTTGCAAGCCATCGATAAGGTAAACGTCAACAAAGAATAACTTTAATAGAATTCGTGATGTTAACGATAGCAGATAGAGAAAAGATATAACTAACGTAGCCTATTTTACAACTAAAGAAATCGCTAACCTAGCTAACTTGCATGATGTTACATAAAGATATCTCGACTTAACTGACGTTAGCATCTAACGTGGCTTGGTAGCAAAAGGAAGCGAAGCTTTCATATAAAGCGTCTTTTTCTGATGAAAACCGCAGGTCGCAGCGTTTTTTTCCTTCATATAAAAAAAACAAAACAAAAACCGCTCTTCCAAAATGCAGTTCAAACGTCCCAGAATAAGCTCTATAAGATTATGCAAGTTGTGCTTACTTTGGGATGTGGTACACTTTACTGCAGTTACGTGAAGCGGTCCGGTCGACTCGCACCAGAATCTCCGAAAGAATGTCAACACCTTGTGGAATGCATATGCCATTAGGAGAAGTGAGGCAATTATCACAGGAACTGGCTGCGGATATTTTAAATCGTTGAAAATCACAACCAGAACAATAGAGGCCAGGGCCGTGACCTCTGCACTAGAAAGCTGCTGTTACCGCAGCTAGCAAAAACAAGCCTGAGCGCACACGTGCCTCGTGCACTTCCTCCTCAGCACGCTTAAAGAAAAGGTGTTAAAAGCAGGTCACTGCAGTATCGCAGCAGTCTCAGTCGACACTTAAGCTGTGATCTTACAGTGCTTAACGGACCGGAACACTGTTCCGCTTGTTCACGGAGAGCACACAAGTGTAGAGTCGCACATATATGAAGCAATCTTGAAACAAACTAAATTGTGGAGCGATATTACTTTTCAGTGATCTTCGATGTGGTCATTCTGCCATGTAGCCATCGATATACAGCGCTCAGACTACATCAGCACCCCCCCCCCCAAATGTGAGATTCATCAAGATCAGCTGGATGTACTTGCATGCACAAGTTTCTCTAAAGCGGTTTTGAGACACATTGTACTGCAGAGAGAACTAATACAAAAATATATATTAAAAAACTTTTTTTTAATGATTTTTTAAACATGGCTTTCAAACTGGTGTAAGAACAGGTAATAGGAGCAGCGTCTACCATCTCTGAGGATGGGCGGTGTACATAAACAAGGTTCAACTGTATGCCTGTTTTTCTGTCTATGAGCGGAAAGAGATTTTTCTGATGAGAGATGAGCGCACTGCTAATGCGGTCTGCACTTCCGCTCAGATATAAACATCTCTAAAAGCTGATTCTGTCATGACTCGAGAAAGGGAGGAGGGGAGAGGGGGAAGAAAAAAAAAAAAAAAAGCACGAGACACAGATAGGCAGAGAAAGAGAGAGAGGAAGAGAGAGAGACAGCGAGAGAGAGAGAGAGACAGACAGAGAGGGAGGGAGGGAGAGAGAGAGAGAGAGAGAGAGAGAGACACAGACAGAGGGAGGGAGAGAGAGACAGAGGGAGGGATGGAGAGAGAGACAGAGGGAGGGAGAGAGAGAGAGACAGAGAGGGAGAGACACAGAGAGAGAGACAGACAGACAGAGAGGGAGAGAGTGGGAGGGAGAGAGAGGAAGTGCCACACAAACAAGTGTGTCTGCCTCGTGGAAACTAAGAACAAAGTTGTTTGGTTTTAAATAAATAAATAAAAACCAACAAAAATTAAAACCAATGCACTGGCTGACCAGTAACCTACACTGTAAAAGCAACTTGCTGCAACTCCATAACTACAATAAATAAACACATGCCTGGTCAGTACTTTAGCTGTGAAACGTGAGCACTTTGCGTTGAGGATTCAGTAATTCAGTGTTTAGAGCACGAAGCTGCACAACACCAGCGTTTACTTAAACAAAATCGTAGTGGACAATTCAACTCAACTCAATCTGGTTCAGCCCGACGCATCAGGAAACGCTAGCGCCAATGTGACGTTCCAGCGAGCGACAGTCATGCGGTCAGAAACGACTTGACAGTAGAGGTCAGAGGAGAACGGTCAAACTGGGCTGAATTAACTGGAAGCTTATATTTATAATGGTGTACAAGACGTTCCTATTAAAATGTGTGTGGAGAGTTTAAATACTGACAGGGCAAAAGGACAAAGACAGAGTGGTGTTAAATGCAGGACGACGCAATCCTCACTCACCAACCCACCAGTGTGTAACGCGTGTGTGTGTGTTGCTCACCAGCTGGAACTCGCGACGGCGGTCGTAGGCGTGCTGGATGCTGCTGTCGGCCCAGAGCGCACGCACTGCGGGAATATACTGCTGGAACACCTTGGGCTCGACCATACCCTGAGTCGAGCGCGTGTCGAAGCTCATCATTGCCTCGCCGTTTGCCTGATTCGATGCGTCGCCCCATGGGATGTGCAGCTTTTCCCGTGCGTCTACCAGGACACGAATACCTGCGGGAAAAGGCACAACACTCAGTGGAAAACATCACATACGTATATATTAACTACTGAAACAGAAAAAAAAAGATTAAATCAACCGTAAAAAGGTACCACACTGACAAAAAAAAAAGTTCCACTTCTATCGCTACGGCATACAATCACACATGATAATGCAGTCACACTGTCTGCAGCTGTACTCACTAGGCCTGTGAGATCGTGTGCGATATTCCATCATGCTATCGTGACCACTAACAATTCATGACTGGTGATCGAGTCTCCTGTGGCTTTAGAGGTGTGTAGGCAGCCAGCGTGTGTGAGCAAGGTATTCGTGCAGCAACGCCAAGGGAGGAAAAAGAGGGGGGCGTGGCCAGACATACACAAAGCGGTTACGGAAAAAAAACAGAAGTAGGTTACTAATCAGCTGTAGCTGCACTCGCTAGGTGTTCGGATTTATTACGTCACAGCAAGATGAATACTTGCACCTAAAGCCTTATTTGCTTATAAGCCATAACTCATAATGAAATACATTTTATAGAAACTATGCGTGTATGTGCTCGGTGGTAAAGAGCAGAAATACACAATTCTTGTGATACAAAGTAGCATAGACTCGTTTTCTTAATCTCAGCAGCTCTCTGATGAAACAGTTTCAGAGGTTGAATTGGTTCGGTCATTCATGCTCTCTCCTTCGGAAAAGGACGAAAAGCAGCCGGTCTTGATACGAAAGGTCACTCGTGCGCAGAGCTAGCGGTGTGAAACACTTCAACAACATTATAACCACATGCTTAATATTGTATAGGTCCCCCTTGTGCCACTGAAATAGCTCTGATCCGTCGAGTCATGGACTCCACAAGACCTCTGAAGGTGTGATGTGGTTACTGGCACCAAGTCGTTAGCAGCATATCCTTTAAGTCCTGTAAGTTACGAGGTGGGACATCCATGGATCGGACTTATTTGTCCAGCACATCCCACACAGATGCTCGACCGGATTGAGATCTGAGGAATATGGAGGCCAAGTCAACACCTTCAACTCTTTGTCATGTTCCTCAAACCATTCCTGAACAATTTTTGCAGTGTGGCAGAGCGCATTATCGTGCTGAAGAGGTCACTGCTATTAGGGGATACCCTTACCTTGAAGGAGTGTACTTGGTCTGCAACAATGTTTAGGTAGTTGCTACGTGTCAAACTAACATCCACATGAATGCCAGGACCCAAGGTTTCCCAGCAGAACATTTCCCAGAGCATCACACTGCTTCCGTTGGTTTGTCTTCTTCCCATAGTGCATCCTGGTGCCATCTCTTCCCCAGGTAAGCAACTCACACGCACCCAGACGTCCAAATGGTGTAAAAGAAAACGTGATCCATCAGACCAAGCGACCTTTTACCATTGCTCCATGGTCCAGATCTGATGGTCACATGGTGGACAGGGGTCAGCATGGGTACTCTGAATGGTCTGCAGCTCTGCAGCCCCGTACGCAGCAAGCTGCAATGCACAGTGTGGTCTGATACCTTTCGATCATAGCTAGCATAAATAAAATTAACCGGTCGTCCTTCCGTGGAGTACTTTTTGGTAGGTACTAACCACTGCATGATGGAAACACTCCAAAAGACCTGCTGTTTTTGGAGATGCCCTGACCCAGTCATCTAGCCATCACAAGTTTGACGTTCGACAAAGTCCTTAAACTTGCCCATTATTCCTGCTTCCAACACATCAACTTTGAGAACTGACTGTTCACTTGCTGCTGAATGCAGTGGATGATGCTTTAAATCCCACTCCTTGGTAGGTGCCATTGAATTGAGAATGTTATAAAATGTTATTCCCGCCAAACTGATCGGTGTATACGAGATTATTAGCTGTAATCAGGTACAAAAAGTCATTTGCATCAGTGAAATTAAATAAATACATCCATGGTAATTTTCCTTTACAAACATTTGCCCTGGTTCACATCAACTCAGGAGCCGAATTGGTCAAAACCGCCCGTACACAAAATAAACAACAAAAAAAAAAAAAAAAAAAAAAAAAAAACACAAAATTAAGGTAGTGTTACTTCAATGATGTAACAGACTGTGACGGTGTCGCTTAAAACATGTGCAAAGAAGCTGCACCGAACTGAAAGGTCGATGTTTTCTTTTATTTAGAACTGTCGGAAATTTAATCAAACAAGGTGAACACATTAGTAAACAGGAAGTCACAGTCATTTGTATGAATAAAACAATAGCCTGCTTTGGTGGAGGCTATACAGACGAGTAGGTTTGTCAAAAGAAAAGGTACTAAAAATAAAAAAATTAAAAATTGATGGTACCAGACTTTCATAAGTACTAGTAGTACTGGGTCAACCAGTTACTGACAGGTGGTCAGTCGGGAATTTTTCATGGGTGCACCTTGTAACAAGAACCTTGTAACGAAATACATGTCTTTTTTACCATTTCTCTTGGACGCTCGTTTTCTACTTTCGGTGCCATTACCGCTGTGTGTGTAAAAGCCACACCCCTACAATTTCAGTGCGGAAAGATTAACCGTGCTTTCAGGAGGAGTGGCTGCTTGTACTTATTCAAGCAGGCGAGTTTAAAATGATGATCATGGTTGCATTATGAATGCTGTAGCATAGGTTAATTGGAGTGTATTATTGAGAAATTAAGAAAACATCCTCGTTTTTGCTTACTTAATGTTAACATATGCATGTTTAACGCTAATACAGCAGGAGTCCTTACTAACCATTTAATGCTTTAACTTTTATTGGGGTAAAAGAAATGGGAGGACATGATGGGGTTTACTAATTTTACACACCAGAGGCTTTTTGATGACCGATATATCTGAAATCTAGGTGTTAGAAAACAACAGATGTGTGGCTAGCACTGTTTATGTCTTTAATATCAGTCAGAAAAACATTTCTACTCTTGTTCGGATAACTCCTGTAGCTTTAATAATGATATCCTTGAAGTACAGAATGGCATTTTTAAAAATACCTCATATTAATATTTAACTTTGTTAATAAAATAGTGTGTTAAATTACCATGTTTGTGTTTTGCTTTGGTAGCGAAATTAATATAGTACCGTGGAATTTTACTGGTATTGGTACCGACTAGGGCTGCACAATGAACTGAATATCGATCCCGATTACGACTTTGACTGCCCTCGAATACACGAGTATGATCAACTGCGATATTAACGTGTAAAGTTCATCCTCCGCCAATAGAAAACTCGGCTGCGGATCAAATCAAGGGTTCCTACACTTACAACCAATCACCATAGAGCAGCAGAGGGATGACGTCATTTTGTACACCAAAACCCTCAAACGGAGTTAGCATTTTAGCTCTACAGTGCGAACATTTCACTTGCATTTGTCACTGAAAAGTGATCTGTTTATGAGTTGGATAATACAATAGGAATAAAAACTACAGGAAGTCCAAAATGCATCTACACCGAGCAACAGTTATTTTCACACTGCTTGTCATCTCCTCAGTCAACGGGACAAGTGTGCAAATACTGCAGAGAAGCCATTATGATGAAGCAGATGATGTACAGAGTTACTCTTTTCAACTTCCCGATGTCACAAACCGCCATCTTTTATTGATCCCGCAAAATGACCTGAACTTGCACCTGCTCGTGTAGACACAGTGGCGGGCGGAGTAAATTAATAATAATGCTAATGCTACAAGGTGTTTTGATTAAAACTTCTTAATTAAATAATTCCTCACCAATCATAATCAAGAGGAGCAACTGCTCAATCTGTAAGCATACATGTACGCTGCCGCTCTCCTTCACTAACTCGAATAGCGCATTCACTTCACTTAAACTCACGGTTGCCAGATATCACTAGGAAAGTCAACTCCAGTTCCATGTTTTCATTTAATCCCCCAAAAAACACAATATTATCAGCAGACGAGGACACTGTACTCGAGGAACCAATCTAAAACTGAAACAAAAATAAAACTACTCAAATGTAAAGACCGAAAATGTGCTTAGTTATAAATAAATCTTTCAATATAAAAAAATATATAATAACTTCATTAAATATAAAAAAAAGAGAAATGAAATGTTTATTTTCCATGGGTTGCATTTAATTTCAATTTGACATCAAGCTTAGTTTACCATCTCCTTGGAAAGCCATTAGCCTTTTTCCCTAATATAGATCATTTTTGTGTTAGTCTACTTTAATTATGACTATTGTTTTTAAGATATTTAAAAATAAACATTTTCTGCTTGTTTATTTATCAATGAACCAACAGCATTTCTCATTGCTATTATTTTAATTAAATTAACAGTGACCATGAGCAGATAGCTTACATTTAATGGTTCATGACAGACTCCTGATTAAAGCTTAAACAAAAAAAAGATTGGTATCTGGATCAGTTTCAATCGTAAACTCCTGATCGGAGCATCAGTAATGAACACCATTAAACTAAAGCACTTTGCATCTGAAGGGTAAATGAACTCACCCAATCACATCCTATATGAGATTATTCAGATATATACACAATATACACAGAGCAGTTCGAGAACTGACTCCAGCACAGAACCATGACAGTGGAAAATGTCTAACAGTGTAGTTTTAAATATATTTAAGAGGAGCAGACTTCAAACACTGAACATTGACGTTTATTGTATTTGTTTACAAGATGGAACAGGTTAACGGTTGTTTTTTTGCATACAGTCTGTACAATTAAATGAAAATACAAAATTTAGTTTATCAGAAGGTAAATTCATTGGTCATGGCTCTAAACTATGTTCTTAAATTTGGTCATAACTGACCAGCTCAAGTTTTCTCATGCCTACTTGTGTTATATTGTGGCATGAGAAAACGTAATAAATGTAAACGTGCGATAAAATATGTTGTCCCTAAAATCAATGAATAATCATGATAAATAATCGAGATCTCAATATTGATCAAAATAATCGCGATTATCATTTTGGCCATAATCGTACAGCCCTAGTAACGACTACTGAAATTGTGATACCGTGACAACCCTACAGGCGAGGGTATATGCGCTCAGTCTCTCGCACAGCAGTGGAGCCGAAACTAACAGCAATTCTGTGGCTCGTCATACGTCACTCCGGGCAAAATCGCTGCAGATACGAGTGGCGGTGGTTTGAAAGCGGAAGACCGGCCTTCCGTCCAAAGAGAATGTCGGATTATGATCTTTTGAATTCCTGGCTACAGACAAGTGTGGAGGAAAGCAAAAAAACGTACACTGAAGAAGTGGGTTGAGGACAAAAATATATCAAGAAAAGACTTGGAGAAAACAAGATGCACATCATGAATCTGTTTGCTGGTTACGTGAACGCTGTAGGGACGACACCGTTAATCAACAAGTTGGTGAAACAAGTCATTTGGGTGAGAGGGTTAGTGACCCTTTCCCATTTTTTTTTATTTTTTTTTACATTTTATTTATTTATTTTTACAATGACTGTTCAATTGCAACAGAGAACCTGTACACGTAATTGCATTATTTATTTATTTATTTTTGAATCTTTCTCCAGAGTCCTGTGTGTGCAGGCCTGCTTTGCCCTCAGGAACATTCCCAAATCTCAAAACACACACTTGGTTCAAGTGCAAAATCCGCAGTGGGAGGACGAGCCTGTGCGAGTTTCACCATGTGCAAACAAACTTTTAACCCTTTAATGCTCTTTGGGGGTTTAAAGTAACGTTTTTGTTCCTTTGGGGTGTATATTATAGAAACATCCTCAAACCTAAATCATTCGGTATGACTATACACTAGATAACTAGTACCTGAATGTCTATAGGGTGCGAACCATTCGAACACGCTTTGTGTTGAACTGAAATGGCTTTGCTTCTGCGGTATAGCTGCTGGCCAAAAATCAGTGTACTTTAAATTATATCGCGATCAGTCTATAAATCACAGTATAACGAGAGGTTCCTTCGACAAAACATGGACCAGATTTTAAAAACGTTTTAACGCTGCTTCTACCTTCATCTCGAAGGATATGATGCATATACACGCTGCTGAATTTTACCTACAAACGTGCTCCCCACCAGAATGTTTCGTTTTCGTGACAAGAAAACTGGTTTGTTGTCAAAAGTGGAATGCTGGTCACGCCTAGCACTGATAAATGTTACTATGGCAACCAGTAGTAGAAACGCGGACTGGATACTTCGTAGAAGACCGACTGGAGACTTGCAGAGACAACAACTCACTGTACGAGTGAGCGAACATTTACCCTCTTGAACTCGTGGCCACAGATAGCTGTAGAGTCACAATCCCTCAGTAACAGAAAGAACAGCGTTTGGTAACACAAAAGGACCACTCTTGCTGATAAATTTGGTTTTCTTCGGTTCCCTTTTGAACAAACGTCAAAAAACAAACAACCTTTATTTATAGGTACTGTTAACTACACACCTACGCAAGATGGCCACTGTGCATAGTCTGTGGTCGTTCAGCACATCACTTGTGCACGTCCAATGAAAACAGTAGTTGCAGTATAGCGCCATGCAACGCTGTGCTCAACTGAATAAACAAACTAGCGTGCCTCAAATTGCATATTAATGTACTAAAAACCAACAGTGCTGTGAGAAACTATTTGCCCCATACTGATTTCTTCTGGGTGTTTGTGTCTCTCATACTAAATAGTTTTAGATCTTCAAAACAAAATACAACATGAAAGGCAACCTGATGCAGCTTTTCATGAAAAACAAAAACAAACCTATCCAACATCCATCATACAGGTGAAAAACATAACTGCCCCTGAAACTTAAAATCTGGTTGTGCCACCTTTAGCAGCAATAAATGCAACCAAACGCCTCCGATAACTAGAGATCAGACATTCACTCCTATGCTTTGGATCATTGTCTTGCTGCATAATCCAGTTGTGCTTCAGTTTAGGGACTGAAGACCGGACATTCTCCTTCTGGGTTAGCAGTGGTTTTCACCTCACCACTCTTCCATGGACACCATTTTACTCAGTGTCTTTCTGATATTGGAGTCATGAACAGTGACCTTTATTGATGCAAGAGAGGTCTGTAGGTCCTTTGATGATGTCCTTGGCTCTTTTGTGACTTGCTGGAGGAGTCGTTGATGTACTCTTGAAGGAATTTTGGAAGGTCGGCCACTTCTGGGAAGGTTCACTACTGTGCTGTTTTTTTCCCCATTTTGAGATAATGGCGCTCACTGTGGTCCTATAAAGTCCCAGAGCCTTTGAAATAGCTTTGTAAACCTTCCCAGACTGATGTATTTCAAATCACCTTCTTCCTCATCATTTCTGGAATCTCTTTCAACTTTGTCATAGTGTGTTACTAGTGTTACTAGTATTGTGTCTAGTCCAGCTGAACAACATTATGAATACAGTTTCATAGATTTGGGGAATTAGTAACTACGGGGGCAAATACATTTTCACATAGGCCCAGTTGGTATTGGATAACTTTCTTTCCTTCAACAAATAATTTAAAAACTGCATTTTGTGTTTACTAGGCCTGCCTTTGTTTTAATTTCTGCAACAAAAAGTATGAGCACTGTATTAAACCTACACAAAGGTCTGTTTTGAGCATTCGTTTTGAGCTACAGATCATGACAACGATCATGACCATGATCACTACAGCTCGACTGCGAAACCTGACGGACAGGATAGACCTGATGTTGTTGCTCCGCCGTGTCTAGTGGACACTGCTTTTAATTCTCTAGATGTACATCAGATACGCAAGCCAGAATGTGAACAATGCCTTTCATGTTGCTGCCCTGTGTGTGCATGAAACTGAAGTACACTTGCACCTTTATATTGTCTTTACTTCCAGTGTGTTCTTTTTGGCTATGCAACAAAAAGCACGAATTTATTTAAAAAAAAAATTATTTTTTTTTTAAAAAAAGACTAACCGAGAATAATCAATCATGCCTTTATAAAAATAAAGAATAAAAAGGGCGGAAACTCCAACATCTGAGCCAATCACAACACAGCGGGCAGCACAAGGCTGGAAATTCTTATTTCAGAATGAAGAGCATCTTGGCTAAGGTCATAATTACAGACCTAGGTTTATATATATATATATATATAAATAAATAAATAAATAAATAAATGCATAAACAAACTCACAGGCGCTGACTCGTCATTAGCTTTTCCCCTCATAAGACACTGTGACGATATTTCCGTCTCTAACACACACGGAAATAGTGACCGATCGACGAAAGCAGAAGTGAAAAGTCACTGAAAGAGATGACATCTTTCCGCCGATGCTTGAGGTCATTCCGTGTCCGTTAGCTCGCAACCGATCGCGTCACGTTCTGCATGGATTACGTGCAACGTGTTTTGCAAAATCTTACACCACCCAAAACGAATTGTAGCTACCTACTAGTCTTCTAGTTTGGGGGTGTGGCCAAACGTAGCAGCCGCATAGGTGGAATCCGCTGTAACGAATGGGTATTACAGACTTCATTTGAATTTGAAATTATTGCAAGGAAAGAAGAAGAGGGGAAAAAAAAAAGTTAACATTTTCACATCTGCTGACTATTAAGAAGCCATCTCTAGAACCTTAGGTTAAAGAGCTTAAACAACAAATTAGAGCATGAATCAACCTGTATTAGCAGGAAGCGCTCACATTATAATAAACAAACCCATAAGCTGCAAGGACAATCTGTTTTCTGTGTAGCGCAAAGACGTGCCAGGAGCACCTTCAGCATATTTGCATAAAATTAAGATTTGAATAATGTTCATCATTATCGCTGGAACCAGAGCTCTGAGTTACAACCGTACACAGGAGGGAAAAAATAAATAGATTAGTCAGGTTGAGAGTCTTCAGAAAAACTCCCAAAAATCAACTAGTCATGATGCTCGCCCAAACAGTTCAGGCGCAGGAGTCTTTACCTGCGTGAAGTTGGCCTCCGACCCAACACAAAACTTCGGCAAAATAGTCTCAATTAGAGAGGTCACGATACCAAAAATCCAGTAGTCGGTACCGATACCACCAAAAGTACACAATACTCGATACCACGGTGTGGTATAGAAATAAAATGTAAAAAATAAAATAAAATAAACTCTCCTGGAGGACGTCTTCCTCCGGCTGAAACTGGCAAAAGAGAGGGAGGGGGGAATTTTTGTTATCAAACACTGACAATGAGTCTCTGGAGGTGCAATCCTAAACACGTGCGCGCACACACGTCTTATACTCTGAATGCAAGCATTAGTTTAAATTGACCAATATGGTGGCAGGCTAAAAAGATTTATTAAAAGCATGAACATTTGAATAATTATTAGTGACATTACTACATTTAGCTGACAGGACACGGGTTGAATGGCGATGCATTGTGGCCCGTTCGGAGGTAGTTTATAACATTGCAATGCGTTAGCATCGCTAACAAATAACTGGCTATCACCAGCATTACGCGGAGCATAGTGTTAGCCAGCCCCCCCCACGCGCTCCAAATTGAACCCAAATAAGCTCATTCGTTTGTGCCGATAAAAGCTTCGTTTTTGCGACCGTCTTCTTTTTTAACAATACAGCTGATGTAACAAGGTAAAATCCAAAAGGCAAAATAAAAAAAAAAATCACATTAAATAGTCGCATTCACTTAATTACTACCTATCCACTGTACATTTTCAACTTTTAAAGGGACACAGTGGATCACGGTATGTGTGAAATGTAACACGAACTCCAAAGTAAGTGTTTTTACTTCTTACTGTACATGTGTGAATAACAGTCGTAATATTAACATTGTCAAATAAATACACGCACTATAATCGGTTTGCTGTAGCTTTGTGTTTATACCTACATAGGCCGTGTATGTGTGTGTGTGTGTGTGTGCACACCACAATTCAATGTCTAGTATTTTAAAAACAGAAGCAGCACAAGTGAAACTTTGATCAGCCCAAACCAGCACAAACTATTGAATCTATTTGGGGCGAATTTGGAGCATGTGGGGGGCTGAGTGACCTCAGAATGACCTATAAATATTCTTTTAAAATCTCCAAAACCGAAGCACAAACTAAAATTTTTACGGCACAAACCAGCACAAACGATTGAGACTATTTTGCTGACGTTTTGTGTAGGGTGGGGGGCCAACTTCACGCAAGTGGAGTCTTTTCATGGAAACGGAATATGTGCAATACATGGACAGTATCTGTGGACCAAAAATAATACCATGTTTTGTACAAACAAAAGAAATACGCTTTCGTACTATATTGAGCCGTCGCTCAGTATACACATCTTTTATAAAATCAAAGAAATAATAAAAAAAAAAAGAGATAATATTTTATATATATATATATATATATATATACACATACACATATATATACACATATATATATATATACATATATATATATATATATATATATATATATATATATATATATATATATTATATATATATATAAAATTTAAATAAAGAAAAAAAACAAAACAAACCACTAGTAAGTAGCTCGTGTCCTCAAGCTTATCCTAAAGAAGAGTTTTCCCAATTTGGGGAACCCATCACTGCAATGACTCAGTCACATTAGATAGAAAAGCTTGCCACGGTACCCGATTCAGGAGTCGATTTAAACTAGGGGTGTCCAATCTGATCTGGAAAGGGCTGGTGTGGGTGCAGGTTTTCATTCCAACCAAACAGAAGCCACACCGGAGTCTATTGAAATTGAACAGATTAAACAGGTGGAATCAGGTGTGACTCCTGCTTCGTTGGAATGAAAACCTGCATACACCGGCCCTTTCTGGATCAGATTGGACACCCCTGCTTTAAAGTTGTGCACTAAACAGATCTAAATTCAGATAACGCCTCTGCAGGCTGGACACCCCCTGATGTTACACACCGACGCCGTGATCCGGTTTTCAGTAGGCTTCTTAATCAGCATGCAAACATTGCTCTTACAACTGTCCTGCTTAATGCACCGTCACCTCCGAGGCATTTACGATGAAGGTTTTAAAATCGGGTGCCGAAACGTGCCAAATCGCTTGTTGAGGGTGCGAACGGGACGTGCTGTGGTAAAAACTGACCGTAGAGGATAACCGTCATACGACTGGTCGTTTCTCTTCGTCGGTATTAAAACCATTTAACTAGCTAACTAGCTCGTCGTACGTCTTAACGTTTTGCTAGCTACCACGTTTAAAAAATAAAAATCGATGACTCTGGTACTGCGTAAACATGACAATTGGTGAAATCGATGCCGACTAGGCCTGTATTTACACCTCGGCATACCTGACAGATAACCTGTTATGGTACATGATGCTGAAGGGAACGATTGATCGCGTGCAGACAAACAAGAACGACAGGGCGAGATCTTGACCTCGGAGACGTAACCACAGCAACAATCATAAGAGTTTCCTGCTGAAACCTTTGCCCTTAAGGTATGTTTAGGGGGAGTTTAAAGTTGCGCTGACAACACTAGGCTTGTGCTGAGAACACATGCATCGTGGACGAAACATATGGCACCTCACTCTCCTTTTGAACCACTTCAACAAAATCGTGACTTCGATTTCGGACTTACGTGAAATAAATTACTTTTTTTCGCTGGGTTGGGTTTGCCATTACCGCAGTGATTGGGTTAACCGTCACCAGGCACATTCTTACTCAATGCAAACAGATCGATGGGTTAACGACCACCACACTGGTTAGGACAGTAAATTCATCACACTGTTGCATGTCAATCTCAGCAAGAAAATCTTTACAGTAATAAGATGACTTGGAAAACCCCTAAAAGAGCAGCAACCACAACTACTCATTAGCTGGGTGTTGTATAAAAATTGCCACCGCTGATTATTCATCACATCCGCTCTACGAAGAAGCTAATGAGTAAACACAGCCTGAGGATGAATATTTATTACACACCCCGCTGTTGGACGCTTTTAGCATTCTCGATTTAAACACATGGCTCAGCTCAGCATATTAAACATCCTCCAACACGCAAGTCGTCGGTAAATCCACCACCCCCCCACACGAGTGACTCGTTCTGTAACGCGCTGAAGTTCCTGTGCTGAATCTGATCACTCCTTTCCCCCAGACGCCACGAGAGCGGAGATGGAAAGCGTGGTTGGCCGTGCTCTCCGCGTGGGTGGGGTCGACGTTATACTTTCTCTCCACTGACAAATCACAGCTAGTCAAACCGCGGGTGTCCACGAGCTTATGTATTCCGAAGAAGGCAGACAGCGCTTTCCTCAGTATTCCTTCTCGCACTTAACGTTAATCATCGATAACATCGTCGAACGTCTCCAACTTTCACGGGAAACCAGCGCGCACAGACACACACACACTATAGCGCTATAAAAGCTCTAAATACAGCTGATCATCAGAACCCTACTCTATAGAGTAGTGTGCTGCGCTAGGAATACTGGTTTCTACACAATACGCAGGGTCGTGAAAATGAGCACAATGAAATATATAAACAGTCCATACAAGATCTAAGTTTTTTTTTTGCAATCTTTTTTGGGATTATTGCGCTTCTTTTTTTGCTAGAAAATTGTTTGGCAGGTTCTTTTCCACGGTCTTTTGCAGTGATGTTTGTTGGTAAACGAGACCTTTTAGCTGTACTCGTGTTTGACGCACGCGAGTCGAAGAGGGTTTCGGCTGAACGCGCTTCGTGGTGATGTCACGTGACGCGTCTCGGCCCAGATCCGCGGAAAACCTGTGGTCATTTTGAAATTCCACCGAATATTGCGGGGTTTCCTCGATTTGACGGTCATTTCCGTGATGGGACTATATAAAAAGAATAATGCACACAATATTTTCAGCTCAAACATACAGGAACATTGCGTCATAAACAAGTTCTTTTGTGGGGGATCGATTCCTGGTTTTCGGTAGGGTTCAGATCGACGTGAACAGTGATTTACACGCTGTGTTTCTGTAATCGATTCGATTTTATGTTGAGATGTGTTATCTATGGCCAAGTCTGAACCTCCTGGCAGAGGCAGACAGGTTTCGAGCTGAAATATCCTGGTACTTAGTAGAACTCATGATGACAACGATCCTCACACCCATGCTGGGAAAAAAAAGCAACAGAAACCATCACAAAAACATTTTACACACTACAAATACCATTACAAACCATCAGCTAACCATTACAAACATTACCATTACTGGTCCTTAAACGGTACCCACTACACGCAACATGCCACCGTGTAAGAAGGCGGCAGTAGAGACCCACAGGGACCATTACACAGTTTGTATTAAAACCAACAGAATTCCCATTATAAATATTAAAACCATTAAAAATTCTATGAGGGTTTCTATTTTCAGCAAGGATGAACTCCTGAACCAGCAGCCCCAAAACAACCCCAAAGCACCAATCCACCCATGCACATGACATTCGGTATCAGGTCCTTTGCAGTTTCAGTCTCATCCAACAACACATATTTCCAATCGTAGATTTAATAATAATAATAATAATACTTAAAGTTCTGATTAGTGCGGGTCAATACGGTCATCCGCCTCTTTCATATGCGTATGGGGTTCTCATCTTTATGAAGGGTGCCAATAGTTCTGTAAGGCTTTATGTATTTCAACCACGTATCAAGCTTCTTATTCTTCGTTTAAATGAACTAAAAAGAGCTGGATGTAGCTGTTTATATTCCCTATGAGTGAAGTAACTGTCCAATCAACAGGGGCATTCGAGACTGAGCCTGCTACTCATTATACCGTATGAAATCATTACTACACTATGTAATAATGGACTATAGGTCCAACAGGGAACAATCTGACATCCATATCCCTACTCCGTCAGTGTAGTTTCTACAGCATAAAAAGGTTTTACGGTCTACAAAGTCAACCATTTGGTGAATAGGAAGTCATTTGTAATTATATGCACTGCAATAACGGGTTCAGCAACCTTGTCTGTTCAATAAGGACCCATTTAGGATAGAAATACTGCCCATCCTATTATCTGAGCACAAATTCATACTCCATTAATTTCCACCCACTGTGGTGCATTATACGGCCAACAGGGAGCCATTTGCGACCAAGAGCCGTATTCTCTACATCATCTGTAACGTAAAAATCTTTACAGCGTGCTATATTTCAATTAAGTGAACAAATAACTTGCATTCATCGACAAATAAGGGTAAATTGAATTTTTCAGTGTCACGCATGCCATGGAAAAAATAAAATAGAATAAATAAATAAATAAAAAAAAACCAGTGCATGGCAATGGTTTTTTCCATTATTAAAAGTACTGAAACCACTTACTTACCTGCTGTATAGTAGGAGAAATACACGTATATATGGTAAGTTTGTGGTTTCAGACGCAGCCCACAGCTTCAAGCAGTCGTCTATTTGCACGTACAACATGACAAATAAATAATTAACTGCACTTGAAGCTTGCGTAAAATTTTAAACGAAAACACCCAAAACTGTATACGGTCCCATAAAGAAGACCAACTGTATGCTGATGCATGAAATTCAGGAGGGAACGTCAGACGGCGTGACATGGAGACGTAACGACGTGTGACGTTAATCGATCCATGTTCTATATAAAATGTAAAACAGGAACATGAAAGGAATATTCTAAAAGCAACTCATGTAAACACCTTAATCACAATATTGTCTTATTCAGAATAAGCTCAATAATTACATTACTGTTGTCCATGTAAACGTAGTCAATGATCTAATTATAGACCTTTTTCTGAATAAGACGATATTCTGCCTGAAGAATAGCAGTTTCGTACACAGCTGTGCTCTCTTGTTTGCCATCAAACGGTTGAGCACTGCGTGTGATCAGGGTGTGTGAACGTGTCCTGTCGCAAAATGTGGTGAAAACTCTCACACAATGTTAATATTGTGATTAAGGTGTGTACATGTCTGTACCGGTAATGCACTTCCATAATGTGACTAAAACAGGAATACTCCACATGTCTTAATTCGATTTGTGTTTACTTCGTGTATGACTTTAGTCAGATTAAGGTAATCAGAAATCGCTGTTTACATGCTAGTCTTATTATAGGATTATTGTCGTCCGTGTAAACGTACTGCCCAACATGGCGACATTTTGCACAAGATGTTCAAAAAAAAGAATAAATTATGATGAAGTTTTCCAACAGGATAAACAGTCTTCATCGCGGTTTCTGTGCAACATAAAAATCTTCAAGACACCGGTACAGGAAGGACTGTTTCCATAAGCAATAACAGGAACGAGCCTTGTTTACACATGCTCCACAAGATTAAACGTAACAACTGGATGCTTTGAAGTATGAAACCATTTGTTAATCATTTTTAAGAGCGTTAATCTGAACCTAAGAATAATAATCTGATTAAGACTATGTGTTTGTTGTTAATGAACAAATTGAAACGTACAACCATTCCGACGGTGAAGTGAATAGACCTGGGCTAAATAAACTGCTGTAGTATGTGGAATAAAAACACACATGTACATATATACACACACACACACACAGATGGATGGATGGATAATTAGATAGATGGATAGAAAAGTGGATAGATAAGTAGATAGATGGATAGCTAAGTAGATAGCTAGATAAGTTGATAGATAAGGTGATAAATAGATATAGATAGATAAGTAGATGGATATATAGATAGCTAAGTAGATAGATGGATGGGTAGATAAATAGATAGTATAAGGAGGTAGATAGATGGATAACTAAGTAGATAGATGGATGGGTAGATAAATAGGTAGATAAGGAGATAGATAGATGGATAACTAAGTAGATAGATAGATGGGTAGATAAATAGATAGATAAGGAGATAGATAGATGGATATAGATAGATAAGGAGATAGATAAATAGATATAGATAGATAAGGAGATAGATAAATAGATATAGATAGATAAGGAGATAGATAGATGGATAGATAAGGAGATAAATAGATATAGATGGATAGCTAAGGAGATAGATAGATAGATAGATAGATAGATAGATAGATAGATAGATAGATAGATAGATATAGATAGATAAGGAGATAAATAGATATAGATAGATATAGATAGATAAGGAGATAAATAGATATAGATAGATATAGATAGATAAGGAGATAAATAGATATAGATAGATATAGATAGATAAGGAGATAGATAGATGGATAACTAAGTAGATAGATAGATGGATAGCTAAGGAGATAGATAAATAGATATAGATAGATAAGTAGATAGATAGCTAAGTAGATAGATAGATGGATAACTAAGGAGATAGATAGATGGATAGCTAAGGAGATAGATAAATAGATATAGATAGATAAGGAGATAAATAGATATAGATAGATGGATAACTAAGTAGATAGATAGATGGATAGATAAGGAGATAGATAGATGGATAACTAAGTAGATAGATAGATGGATAGCTAAGGAGATAAATAGATATAGATAGATAAGGAGATAAATAGATATAGATAGATGGATAACTAAGTAGATAGATAGATGGATAGATAAGGAGATAAATAGATATAGATAGATAAGGAGATAAATAGATATAGATAGATAAGTAGATAGATAGATGGATAGCTAAGGAGATGGATAAATAGATATAGATAGATAAGTAGATAGATAGCTAAGTAGATAGATAGCTAAGTAGATAGATAGATAGATAGATAGATAGATAGATAGATAGATAGCTAAGGAGATAGATAAATAGATATAGATAGATAAGGAGATAGATGGATATAGATAGATAAGGAGATAGATAGATGGATAACTAAGTAGATAGATATATGGATAACTAAGTAGATAGATAGAAGGATAGCTAAGGAGATAGATAAATAGATATAGATAGATAAGGAGATAAATAGATATAGATGGATAACTAAGGAGATAGATAGATGGATAACTAAGGAGATAGATAGATGGATAGCTAAGGAGATAGATAAATAGAGATAGATAGATAAGGAGATAAATAGATATAGATAGATAAGGAGATAAATAGATATAGATAGATAAGGAGATAGATAGCTAAGTAGATAGATAGATGGATAGATAGATAGATAGCTAAGGAGATAGATAAATAGATATAGATAGATAAGGAGATAGATAGATATAGATAGATAAGGAGATAGATAGATGGATAACTAAGTAGATAGATAGATGGATAGCTAAGGAGATAGATAAATAGATATAGATAGATAAGGAGATAAATAGATATAGATGGATAACTAAGGAGATAGATAGATGGATAGCTAAGGAGATAGATAGATGGATAGCTAAGGAGATAGATAAATAGAGATAGATAGATAAGGAGATAAATAGATATAGATAGATAAGGAGATAAATAGATATAGATAGATAAGGAGATAGATAGCTAAGTAGATAGATAGATGGATAGATAGATAGATAGCTAAGGAGATAGATAAATAGATATAGATAGATAAGGAGATAGATAGATATAGATAGATAAGGAGATAGATAGATGGATAACTAAGTAGATAGATAGATGGATAGCTAAGGAGATAGATAAATAGATATAGATAGATAAGGAGATAAATAGATATAGATGGATAACTAAGGAGATAGATAGATGGATAACTAAGGAGATAGATAGATGGATAGCTAAGGAGATAGATAGATGGATAGATAGATAGCTAGATAGATAGCTAGATAGCTAGATAGATAGATAGATAGCTAGATAGATAGATAGATAGATAGATAGATAGATAGATAGATAGATAGATAGATAGATATGACAGGAATATAATCCCCACTGGGAAAGCACCATATGAGCTGAGCAGGGTGTGGATTATTCTCAGTCAGAAGAGTGAGAACTCACACAGGGAGATGATCAGATCATTGATGGCTTCATCGCGCACAGATGAATGATTTAATAAACACTGAAGTGAACGCCCTGTAGCTGGTTAATATATACATCATCATCATCATCATCATTAATGAGCGGCTGTGAGGAGTTTCAGACCCGATTCTCTCTGACTAAACACTTTCCTTCTCTCTCCCACCACGCGTTCACCCGTCAGCTGATGCTTACTGACGGAAACACTCATTTCATTCCGTTTGAATGGACTAAAATAAGTAGAGAGATTTTAAAAAAGTATTTAAAGAATAAACTAACCAAAATGGCAAAAAAAAACTGAAGTTGGTGTAAAACAAATATCTTAATTTGAGCAGTTAGCATTTCACACGCTAGCCGAACTCCGTGTTACTTCTCAAACACAAACACACACGAGTGTTTTTATCGAAATAAACATTCATTCTCATGCCGTTCATGTGAAAGCATTAATAATAATGGTGTCTTTCTTATTTTGTGTCGTTTGTTCAAGTCGCAACGGCTCAAAATAAACATGGGCGTTTCTTCGACTCTTCGCTTGGGACACGCCAAACTGAGCCAGTTAGCTTGGCTAGCTTGGGGACCAGCCCAAACCGCTCCGCGTTCAGAGACCAAGTGCACTAGGTAGTGCGCGCGAGGCGTTAACGCGCAGCACACTACGCGACAGTTATGTAGGGAGCAGGGCGGCGATTGGAATACGGACTAGGACAACTTCCACGACTCGACAGGGGGTTAGAAACGACACAAAGGCCAATCGTACAAAATGAAATAATAATATGAATAAAAAGAGGCTCAGCGAGTGCTGACTCGCTCCCACCTTTGATAACGTTGCTGTAGATGGTCGCTCGGAACTCCTCTCTGGCTAGCTGATCGAAATCCTGCCCGTGGATGATGCGCATCTGCTTGAGGAAAGTGGACTTGCCGCTCTCGCCGGCGCCGAGCAAAAGTATCTTCACTAGCCGCTTCACGTACGTTTTGTCTTTCGAAATACATCTGTCGATCTCTTTAGATATCCTCAGCTGTTCTGCCTCGCTGGTGTTGAGTAGACATTTGGGGAAACAGATGGATAGAAAGGACCGGGACGGCAGGAAATCCGCCATCTTTGTAACACAAACTTTCATCGATACAAGTAGGGAGGGGTTAAGCTGAGCCGAGCTCCCCCGCGCGCGCCCGCACACACACATACGCGCAGCAAAAAAAGTATGGAACGCCAAATGGGTCATTATTCTCCTGCATGGTGATTTCTAAGTTAGCGTCATCGATTTCCATCCATCCATCTATCTTCTACCGCATACTCCTTTTCAGGGTCATGGGGGAACCTGGAGCCTATCACAGGGAGCATCGGGCACAAGGCAGGGTGCCAGTCCATCGCAGGGCGCAATCGTTTACACACACGTTCATACACTACGGACACTTTAGACACGCCAAATCAGCCTACCGTGCATGTCTACCAAGCAATGTGTGGCGTTAACGGTTCACCGATTAGCGTGTGATGCTAACTTAACGCCTGGAGGTGCTTGGCGTTTATTTAACACCTATCGGCATTATCTTAATGCCTGGCGGCGATTAGAAAACAGCGTTTTTAAACTTAAAGCCTCCGGTATTCTTTGGATTTTTTTTTCTACACGTACGCTAACGTATGCGCACAGTCGTACGCATAGCTTTTCACAGTATACTCCATTTGAATTGTACGTGTACACAGATGGTTGATGTATGCACATTACAACAACTTGCACTACCCCTCCTGGCCTAGAGTCAGTACAGAGCAGTAAAGCAGGTCTTCTGGTGTGAAGGACGACAACAAAGAAGAATCACAACAACATGAAGAACAATGGTTGCGCACAATTTCTCGCCAAAATTAGCACACATATACAAATCCTTATAATCTTTAAGGCTAGAATGATACAAATGCGGGTACTTTCTAACCTGCGCTCGTTTCCGTTTATTCCGGTTTTTCTTCTTCGACTACCTTGAGAATCAACGGCCCTAGGTCACTGTTGCCACCTTGTGGAAGGACTAAACAGAGCAAAAGAATAAAATGTGCATGTGTGACCTGAAAAATCAGAACAATCTGGTGGTGTGCGTGCAGTATGTGCGTACTCTGCTGATGCTGAAATTTGCGTCATGCTGTTCCTAGCATGCGTGTAAAAAGTGAAGCATGCATTCCGATGCAGGTGAATAATGACTCATTTGGCTTTCCACTTCTGCTGGGACGCGGGCGGGGCGCCAAAGCCCGATGTAAAAGCGCGTGCACAACTTTGCTTACATTCACACTAGGTGTTTGGGGATTTCTACAGAGTGGGGTTTATTTATTGATTGATTGATTGATTGATTGATTGATTTATTTATTTATTTATTTATTTATTTCGAGTACCTTTTCAGACAAGGCCATGGAGTCCAACTGATATTAGTGGCAATAATAATAATAATAATAATTATTATTATTATTATTATTATTATGATTATTATGATTATTATTAATGTTATTATTATCATTTTATTATAAATAATAAAATTCAACATTTACTATGTCTAACTATGTCTAGGAGAAGTCAGCTTGTATGGGCTTTGGAGACAGAAAGTGAAGAGGATTGGAGAAGAGGTGTGGTCACTCATGGACTACAGAAGATTGCATCAGTTCCATCTCCTCTCAGCCAAGACTGAGTCGAAGATGAGAAAAACATTGCCTGAGCTAACAAATCTTGCTGCAGATGTTAGGGGCAGAATTTGGCATGAGCAGCATGAATCCCTGGATCGTGCCTGCCTTGTCTGAACAGTTCAGGCTGGTATTGATGTTGGTGGTAATGACGTGGGGAATGTTTTCATGGCACACATTGGGTCCCTTAATACCAACTGAGCAATCTTTGTATGCCACAGCTTATCTGAGTATTGTTGACCACTTTGATACCTTTATGTTACTCATCTTACAATATCTACCAACTTTCAGCATAACTATGTCACAAAGCACGAGTCATCTCGGACTGCTTCCATGAACATGACAATGAGTTAAGTGTATTTCAGATCTGAATTCAGATCAGAGCACCTTTGGGATGTGATTCGCAGCATGAATTGTGCCGTAATTATTATTATATGATGCAATCATTTCAACATGGACCATAATGTCAAAGGAAAGTTTTCAACACCTTGTGCAAACCATGCCAGTACGCTGTTCCTAATCAAGTGGTACATTACTCAAGGTTCAGCTTTAGGCATTTTTATGAAGTCTCTGATTTGGCATGTCTTGCAACAGCAGGTCATTTCGTTTTTGGCTTTCACTTCTTCAAACCTTTCCACCAGCAGTGAAACAGTGTTCACATGATCCCATTGTTGACCACTAGAGGCCTCTTGTGGACGATTGAATCCATCCATCCATCTTCTACAGCTTATTCCTTCTTCAGGGTCGCAGAGAACCTGGAGCCTATCCTAGGAATCATCGGGCACAAGGCGGGGTACACCCTGGACAGGGTGCCAGTCCATTGCAGGGCACAGGGACGATTGAAGCTTCGAGAAATTAAGCATATTTTCAACACCTGTGACTGGAAAGGTTTGTCTTGCTGTCACAATTTTTTTTATTGATTGATTGATTGATTGTCTGATTGATTGATTTCACATGTCATATCCGTAACATTTCAGTCAATCATGACAGCCACTTGATTAATTACACACACGTGCTCCTTGTATTTTTGCTTTTTGAGTGAAATAAAAGTTTTTTTATTATTAGTAGTATTATTCACATGCTTAAATTATTACAATATTGTCTGTGGGATATCTTTACACGACACTGATGGAAGATAGATGACGTATGCAGGTTGGTTGGGGAGATATAAATGCTGCGCTGTGATTGGTGGACAAGGCTTTGCTTTTCACACACACGGCTCAGGGTCTTTGCACGGCTTGTGAGAGCTGCAGCTCTGCTTGTCAGAGTTCATGCTTTAGGGCCTGAGGAAAAGAAAGAAGAAAAATGACGATTAAATTAATCCGTGACCATGGACAGCATTATAGACCTCGAATGGCCTGTCTGAAGAAGGTAGGTGTACATTCACTTCTAACCAGTTTTGGTGGTTGTTAAACATCATGATGATTATCATTATTATTAAAAAATATATATTATTGTTATTAATATTAATTATTACAATTTCCATTAGAATTTTTCAAACATCATGCATTAAGTATAAGATTATAAATCTGTTGCTATGCTGTGCACATCAGGTGCTCCCAACCTACAGTAGGGATCAATCAAGCAGGCTTTTATTATCATGAAAGCCAGAATTATGGTGGAACAATTAACATTGGAAAATAGGGCAATGGTGGCTTAGCTTAGGTTAAGGCTCTGGGTTACTGATCAGAAGGTCGTGGGTTCAAGCCCCAGCACTGCCAAGCTGCCACTGTTGGGCCCTTGAGAAAAGCCCTTAACCCTCTCTGCTCCACCGGCACTCTATCATGGCTGACCCTGCACTCTGACCCCAACTTCCTGACAGGCTGGGGTATGCGAAGAAAATAATTTCACTGTGCTGTAATGTATACGTGATCAATACAGACTCGTTATCATTATCAATATGTCAAATAAGAGTGACAGATAGTGCAACTCTGCTGGAAAAACAAAGGAACAATACCATCCATCACAGAAATTCTAATAGTTAAAACCATTGTTTGGTTAACTATTAAAACCATTACAGGTCCTCAAAGGTATCCACTAGACATAACATGCCACCAGTAGAAGGCAACGAATTACCAGTAGAGACCCACAGGGACCATTACAATTTGCATTAAAACCAATGCAAATCATATTGTTTGTTTCAGCAGGGGAAAGACAATACACTATAGCCTACATCACAGGTTCCTAACCTTTGGCTCTGGAGTAACCCCTGTCCTGCACTATATATTATATTTTTTAGTGCGCCGCTCCCAACGTACCTGACTCAACTAATCAGCTTATTAACAGCCCTTCCTGAATTGAATTGGGTGTGTTTGAGCAGGGTTGGGACAGGGAACAGGGCTGGGAATCTGTGGCCTACATTATACAATAGACAACACGGTAAACATTAAGCACTAAAGCTCTAAGGGTCACGCTTAGTTTACCAATGGGGTTGCTTCTTTTGTTTTATTTGTTTATTTTACAAATGAATATAAGAATTATCATGCTGACTGAAGGCGGATTTTGTGTGGTAATTATTTTGTTTTGGTAATGTTACTGGGAGACCCGTTCGGACGAGTCGCATTTAAATTAAAAGCGTACTGTACATTAGTCTATTTACTGTACTGACCCGTACAGTAGAACTTGCATAGTTCAGCAAAAAAATAATTGACATTTTTGGCAAAAATCTCTCTCTGCTAAACAAACTATTGTTACACCTCAAATCACATACTTCACTACTAGTCTAGACCATAATTGAGTACTAACACACACTAACAGTTTTTTTTTTTATTATAGTTAGTGTGTAAATTTTAAAAACCTACCAAAAGCTTTGTTTTCTGAACTAGTCTTTTGGACATTCTAGGTGAGTAAATACATTTGAATGCAAGGTCGGAGTTTTAGATTTGATAATAAACTCATTATAATAGCCCCAATCATGTTGACGGCAGAAAATAGGTTTGAGAGAAGCTCGTCAGTGCATTTGGTAGAACCCATTGCTGTACATGAAATTGCTAAACATTTTGCAGTTTAACTTGGAAACCTGACCGACAGGGATGATTTGGCTCTGACGTGCCAGCTATAGTGAATGTCACTTTCAGCTATAGTGGATGTCTTAATGTATATGTAGTGAACGTGTTAACAATGGGCTTGCTTTGCCGCTCCTTCTGCAAAATCTGAAAAAAAAAAAAAAAAGATTAGACATATGTTTTTGGATAATGCATGTTTCCCAAACTTCCTAGCTCTCTACAAAATTGCCAAAAACAATGGATTATCTTTCAAATTAGCCCAAGATAAGGTGATATTTCACAAGGGGGAAAAAACTTTCACTTGAATATAAAGTAGTTATGCATTAATTATGATTAAAAAAAAGTCAGCTGTAACCATGAAGCAGATTTATTTAACTTCTATTGACTACATTTAAAAGGTGGAAGGAATGAGCTGGAGTGAAGAAATTACCTTAAGGTTTCACCAGTTGTCCCTCTAGGGGTCCCCTTAAAGGTTCTATGTATAAACACACCAGTCGTCAGAAGGTGCTCCAACCTAGAACCCTTCAAGGAAGCTATCAAAACCCTGAACTATGCAAAGAAGTCTAATGAAGAACCATTTTTGCAAGAGTGTACCTGATAAAGGGACAATAATTGTAGCTAAATTCATATGCATCTAATAATTAAGCAGTATCGCATTCACAAGAATACTGATACTGAATATCAGCAAGGCTGTGATTCTGCCTAGGTACGAAGACGGGGGCGAGTGCGGTAGCTAATCACAGCTGCGATCATATTTTAAGTAAAAAGTTATATAAAGTAATAATGAAGCTGTATTGTTTGCCATGTGTACTGATGATGTTGCTAACTCTACTATTAATCCTTTTAAACTAAGAAGTGGAATTTTACATGGTGAACACAGACAAGGGGAGTGATACGAACAGTGACACGTCCCAGTTATCGGAACTAACACTTGCATGTTTGATACAATTCAACATTATGTATAATTACATACACCATTTTGGAAATTAAGCTTTGTATTTCTTTAGAAACAGCATTTATGCCTTTAGATCAATATACAGTCAGGGAAATAAGTATTGAAATTTTTTTTTCAGAAAATATATTTCCAATGAGGTTATTCACATGAAATTTTCAGCAGAGTTTGGTATTAACTCAAGAAATCCACACATATAAAGGAATCCAAACATTAAAGTCTATAAATGAAGTTATGTGTAATAAACTGGAATAACACAGGAAAAAAGTATTGAACACGCTAACTGAAATTTACTGAATACTTAGTGGAGAAGCGTTTGATTTTAATGACAGCTTCAAGACACTTCCTGTATGAGGAAATTAATCGACCGCAGTATTCAGGTGTGATTTTGACCCATAAACATATTGTCTTTAAATCTTGTTCAATTGGATTCAAGTCAGGTGATTGACTGGGCCATCCTAACGCATTGATTTTTTTTCTCTGAAACCAATTGTGAGTTTCCTTTGCTGTATGCTTTGGATCGTTGTCCTGCTGAAAGGTCCACCCATCTCTCATCTTCATCATCCCGGTGGATGGCAGAAGATTCTTCTTAAGGATCTCCCAGTAAAGGGCTCTATTCATTGTTCCTTCAATTACATGAAGTCTGCCAGTAACATGCGATGAAAGACAGCCCCACACCATGATGCTTCCACCTCCAAACTTCACTGTTGGTGTAGTGTTTTTAGGGTGATGTGCAGTGCCATTTCTTCTCCAATCATGGTGTGTATTATGACAGCCAAAACACTCAAATTTGCTCTCGTTTGACCAGACTACACTCGTCCAGTATTTCACAGGCTTGACCAAATGAATTGTAGCAAATTTTAAACAAGCTTCGACATGCCTTTTCTTTAGTAATGGAGTCTTGTGGGGTGAGAGTACATAGGGTCCATGGCAGTGGAGTGCATTGTTTTCTCTGTGACGATGACACCTGCTGTTTCCAAGTGTTTCTGGAGCTTTTTCCAAGTGGTCCTTGGCTCTTGGTCTACTCTTCTGACTATTCTTCTGACTAGCTGGTCAGGAATCTTGCGAGGAACTCATGTGCGTGTCCGGTTGATGACAGAGTAATGTTGCCCCCCCCCCCCAGTCATTGCACTTTATTACACATAACTTTATTTATGGACTTTAACGTTGAGTTCTTTATATTTATGGATTGCTTGAGTTAATAACGATGACTGGTGAAATTTTCATGTGAATAACCTCACTGGAAATACATTTACATTTCCCCCCACTGTATCTTTAATATCATGGAAGACAAGTGAGTGATGTCTTAATATATGCTTTTGAGATCTGTATGGTTCCTTTGATCAATTCACAAACACTCTATGATGCAGTCTGTGTGCATTTATAGATGTGTTTGTAGTGTGTGCAAACCCTCTGCCAATGTTAACCCTCTCTCAGCTCGAGGCCTTGGTGCTGGCAATGCAGGACACAAAATCTGGGGTAAAATCATCTGAGCAGAAACTGAACAGCACTTCCATTCCACATGTCATCACAGGTGAGCTGAAAAGAAATAGTACAAATCTCTGTATTATTCATACATTGACATGACTGTCTCTTGTCCCCATACTCACATCTCTCTTACTCAGCGGTCAGTTGGACTCTTGGAACTGACAGTACCACTTAAAATGTTTATTTCTTATTTCCTCTTTGTTTGCATTGTTGACTCCAATTATAATTCCACAAAATTAACGTTTTCATTCAAATTATCGGGGTTACTCTTTCATGCAGTGACTGCATTTTTTTTAAGTCAAATTCAGTCAACATGCAGGGTTCCACACTGTTTTTGGACATATGACCGATAAGTAAGCTTTCTGTCTGTTTGTATTGAGCAAGGTTAATCTGGTAATCTGATCACAGAGCAGAGGCGGAGCTGCATTTGTAGGAGCGCAAGCAGGCCTTGAAAGCATGATTTTATCTAGATGAAATTCTCAATTGGGTCAATGCCAGAAGAAATCTTGGTTCTCATGCAGAATTAAAAAGAGCCAGAGGATGGACTATATTTGCCGAACAAATGAAGTGTGGTGTGAAGGATATTTTGTGCACTAGTCCGTCACATAATGCACCACGTGCACAGCAGAATAAAATAGATGTTGGCAGATAAAGCATTGAACTGAAAAAAACCCCTACCTGTTTTTCCATCTCAAAACCAACTGACTCATAGCGTAGCAAATAAAAAAAGCACACATAGCGTAGCAAAGACTGTTGGTTAAGTTATTGAATTAACATCCGGTGGCACTGAAAGCACTCGCTGCTGTTGTTTACGCCGCACACACTTTTTTAATGTCGTTTCCGTTTAGTTGAAAATGGTTAGTTCTTGATTTTAACCAGCCTCGACGTTATGAACGACTTACAAACTAGTTCTAGGTTACTCCTAAAAGTAATTATGGCTCCCAAAAGCATTCGCCGTATAATCAGTTTGAGTTTGAATGTCACGTCCTATCCTTATGAACAGTGGAGCAACATTGGCCGTGCTCTCTGGGTAGGAGAGAAAGCATACGCTCTGTTAATGACTCACACTTACATTTACATTACATTTATTCACTTAGCAGACGCTTTTATCCAAAGCGACTTACAAATAAGCAAAGCGATATATCATGAGAAGTTTATAAAAGACTCTGTTAATCAGGCTTGGCTAAGTATAGCAACAGATGAGGTTTGTCTGCTAAAGTCGTCCTTTAATCCACATTAAGACTACAGATAATCCCCATGACTAAACCTCCAACACATGCCTTGTTTTCATATTATTAATTAATATTTCTACTATGTATTCGTTCTTTGAGACATGTTGTATATATCTGTATTATATAGTCTAAAATGTATTGCTGTGATACAATTTTGCAGTGTTGGCTGAAAAATCACAACGCTACTGTTATTTATAATTTGTTTCCGCACTTTGATTTTAGTGAAAATTAAATGTGTTATATACGCCGATCAACCACAACTTTAAAACCACCTGCCTAATACTGTGTAGGTCCCCCTTGTGTCACCGAAACAGCTCTGACCCGTCGAGGCATGGACTCCACAAAACCTTTAATTACATTTCCTTTAAGTCCTGTAAGTTACGAGGTGGGACATCCATGGATCGGACTCATTTGTCCAGCACATCCCACACAGATGCTCGATCGGATTGAGATCTGAGAAATATGGAGGCCAAGTCAACACCTTGAACTCTTTGTCATGTTCCTCAAACCATTCCTGAACAATTTTTGCAGTGTGGCAGAGCGCATTATCGTGCTGAAGAGGTCACTGCTATTAGGGGATACCGTTACCATGAAGGAGTGACCGAGTTATCTAACCATCACAATTTTGGTCCTTGTCAAAGTCTGTACGCTTGCCCATTTTTCCTGCTTCCAACACATCAACTTTGAGAACTGACTTGCTGCCTAATATATCCGACGTCTTGACAGGTGCCACTGTAATGAAATAATCAGTGTTATTCACCTGTCAGAGGTTTTAATGTTATGGCTTTTAGGTGTTAATGCCTAACTAATTATTATTAATTAGTTAATTACTGAACTATCCTCCATCTCTGTTCTCTCATTATAATCAAATAATATTACAATAACAATTATAAATGATATTTCTTATATACAGTATGTCTTATATACACTATGTTTTTGCATATGTGTCTGTATCACAGGACAGGACATTCTTGAGTGGATTGCCTGTCATATGAAGATAGATGATCAAGGTAATTGGTTATCCATTGAGTATTGACCTATTATGGTTGCATCTGTATATTCATCACATTGTGGTTTATAACTGTTTGTTAGAGGCTCGGACAACTGGTACCATGTTAGTTGCTTTTGGCTTCATCTACCCACTGCAAGACCACAAAAGACTCATCTTGAAGCCAGATGGCAGTCTCTATCGCTTTCAGGTATATGCTGTTTCTTTGGGGGTTTTTTATGCATCTTTTAGATAATAAGAATGATGCAAATTCTCCATCCAAAAAACTCCATCCACTTAGAGCAAAGCTGTCCAAGTCTCATTAATATAGCTGATGGTTTTAAATTCCCTTAATGTTTGGACAGCCTTAACTACAGAACTTTAGCACCAGTGGTGTGGTGTGGTATAGTGTGGTTTATCTCTCTCAGGCCTGGAAAAATATCTGTCTCCAAGTCCAGTTTGACCAAGAAACAACATTGTGTAATACTTGTGTAATACTAATGATGAAACCTCCTTATTTGTTGTCCATGTTTTTGCTAGCATGTCTATGGGTTTTAAAATTTTGTATTACTATTCAGCTAGTAGTTCTACACTACACAGTTACCCAGACTGGTTTGATACGTAGTTTCAGTAGTTTAACTTACAGGCTTATGATATGTTTTTACTTTGTATGCTACAGTTTTACAGGGAATCTTTTAATAGGGATTTCTGGCACTGAACTCTGCTGTAAACCAATTTATCGTTATAAATGTTTACACTCTTTAATAGACACCGTATTTCTGGCCTGTGCAGAAATGGAAGGCAGAAGACACCGATTATGGTACTTTTAACTTATTGTATTATGGTAATGATAGAATTTCTTATTATATACAGTATTTCCTATTATATACAGTATTTCCAGTTTTAAATGAAGTATGACTGTACAAATGGTATTCCTGTGCCAAATAATTTTGTAGAACGTGGTGTGCTAAGTTTATAAGACCCCAGCAAGACACCATCCCTGGTGCTGTGACATTGCAATGGCTGCCACGTACACCCTTATTAGTGTAGATGTAGACGGTGTAGAAGTCCCTGCAAGAACACTAGTGGTCTAGCAACCAGGCACTCGACTGGACCCAACTGTTCACAGAGCGTAGATGCTAGACGGAATGATAGAATTGAACTGAAAATGAATTTGTACACTGTTTAACCCGCTGTGTTTGTTTCCACTAAAGCAATTTACCTGGCGAAGAGAAACATTCGAAAGAAGGGGACACTTGATAACTATGAACAGGTTCTGCTTTCTCTACACAAAGCATCTACAGTGTCACGCAATATCCTGTTTTGTGAGGAAAAGCAATAACGGCAGTTTGTCAATGCACTGAACAGGAGAACTACAACAACCTTCAGAAATGGCTCAACCACAAATGGGATTTTATTGTGATGCAAGCCAAAGAACAATACAGGTCAGTCTTCAGTCTTACAATCATAAAAGGTTAAAGTCCCAGAGAATGTGGTTAAAACGTTTCAGATGTTTGTGTTATACCAATCTGAAGTGTTCAATCCTACATGCTCATTAGCATTAGATAGATAACTTTTTGCTAATTGGTTTACTTACTTGGTTGGCTGTTGCTTGCTAGTTTGCTTTTCATCACTAGGTTAGCATTCATTCACAACGTTAGATAAAATTGTGCTCACTAAATGTAAAGGTCGCTCAGACACGGAGACCTTGTCTTGTAATTACAGCATTTGCTCTAAATTAGCTCTACATTATATAAAAAGGGAATGAAAGTCTTGTCAAGTAAAGTTGGTGAACCTCTGTCCATCTTTACTTCTGAGAGACTCTGCCTCTCTAAGATACTCTTTTTATACCCAATCATGTTACTGACCTGTGGCCAATTAACCTCCAGCTGTTTCTTTTTAGTAACACTCACTTTTCCAGCATTTTGTTTTCCCCGTCCCAACTATTTTGAGATGTGATGCGGCCATCAAATTCAAAATTACCTTTATTTTTTCCTTAACATGGTACATTTCCTCAGTTTAAACATTTGATCTGTTTTCTATGTTCTATTGTGAATAACATATGGGTTTGAGATTTGCAAATCATTGCATTCTGTTTTTTTATTTATGCTTTACACAGCGTTTCAACTGTTATGGACTTGGGGTTGTACTTTACTTACTTGCTGCAAGACCAACCTAAACTTCATTAGAAAGCAATCAGATGTTTAGCTTCCCAGTAATGGTTTGCTTACAAGTCTGTTTACTTTCTGCAGAACGGGAAAGGAGAGGAACAAATCAGACCGGGTTGTGTTTGATTGTCAGGAAAGGGCCTATTGGACAGTTCACAGGCCTCCAGTGAGTATTTTTTTGTGTGTGTATCTGTTTTAGGTAACTTGTGATTATCTACTGTATATTTTATATATATATATATATATATATATATATATATATATATATATATATATATATTTTAGTCACCCTTTAAAAGAATGGGCAATAATAATTATATAGTATAAACCCATTGTTCTCAAGGTAGGGTCTGTGAATTATAGACAAAATTGATCTGTGATTTTATTCATTTTTTTTCCTTCTATTAATAAATGTATTATATTTATTTTGGGGTTCTTGTACTTCTTCATACTTTTGTCCAGGATTACTTTGTCCGGGATTCGCTTGAGTACCCCATTGCTTTTCATGAGGCTGTTTGTTTAGGTGTGTTCACTAACAAACTCTGAGGCCTTCCAGGAACAGGTGTATTTATATTGCTATCATGTGACACTTTAATTACAAACATGTCGACTCTATTCAACTAGTTATGGGACTACAGATGGCAAATGGTTGCAATCTAGAATGAATTTAGGGGTTTCACACCAATGAGAGTGAATATGTACGTCATCACACCTTTTATGATTTTTTAAGCTGTATTGATTTTTTCCCCCCCTACTAAAATATTATGGGCTATTTTGTGTAGCTTCACGAGCTATCATCCCAGTTAAGTCCATTTCACTTCCAGCACTATAAAATGTGCGAATTGAATACTTATGTAAGGCAGTGTATGTATTCCATTATATACGTGATATACTGTATGTAATCTAAACTGCATGTTGAAGTTTTATGTAGGGGTTAATATTATGTGGATCTCTATCTTCATAGCCTCAAACTCACAGCGCCATGGACTACGGCATGGATCGGCTCATTGATCCTAACACAGAAGAGGTGAAAGGTGAGGATGCACCAGCAGGTTAACAATCCCCTGCTGTTTTAATGCTCCCTCATCTACTTTCTGCCTCTGTTTACCTCAGATAAACTCCAGTCGCCTTTATAAGAGCTATTCCAATACTTTATCAGCTATAGTGAAGTGTGTTAAATGCTTCATCTGGACAGGACAGCTGATGGAACTCTGCTGATTTATGTGGTCAGTGAGCGTAGCAACAAGATTGCAGTTCTTATAGTGGCATCTGAGTGTAGACCTTAATGCTAAGAGGGTTAAGATCATTAGTTCAGCTTATCTGTTTTCTGCCAACGTGCTTAAGAGGATTTTTGGCCTCTGATCTTCCAAAGAATACCCCCGTCCATCCTCCAGTGAGTTATATTAACTATAACTCATCGCTGCCTGTCTGATGAATGAAAGTCTTCATAAAGTTTCTGAATATTCATTCATTTAAAAGCAAGTAATAAGTATTGAATCTGTATTGGATCGTTAAATGTACTGGTATAGGTGTCTTCATATAAAAACTAAAAATGACCTAACAGCGACCACTACATTCAGGTTTGCCCAACCTTAAAGCTAAGCTCTACAAACTGACACAACTTCCCTTCCCTTAATGCCACTTGTTCAAAATAACCTCAGCCAACGCCCCTTTTACAATAATCTGTCTTTGAGCGGATTGAATACTTTACTGGAGTCTTCTCTGAGCTAATATGGACAACTCGAGTTCCAGATGACCGTTTGTGTTTGCTGTTTATTATGCGTGTTTACGTTCCTACCTCACATGTGATATTTGAATGTTTACTATATTCCTGGGTATGGACTGATTCCAATAAACTCATTTTCATTTTCTCTGTTCTTTCCAGGCAGTTTGTGTTT
The DNA here is from genome assembly GCA_012411365.1 of Ameiurus melas. Taxonomy (NCBI): domain Eukaryota; kingdom Metazoa; phylum Chordata; class Actinopteri; order Siluriformes; family Ictaluridae; genus Ameiurus; species Ameiurus melas. The sequence goes on along the minus strand of CM022753.1, from coordinate 14,496,961 downwards.
CTCTTTAGTCTGCATGGGTTTTCAAGAATGAGTCTGGTTACCAACCCAAGAATAGAAACTAAGCATATACTCCCTTCTCATGAACCACAAATTTCTCATACACAGCCCATAAATTATACGCAACACTTTGTTATTAACTACATGCACACTTCCTGTGGATTCTCAAAACACAGTCCCCTCTAAAAGTATTGAAACGGAATGGCCAATTCTTTTGTTTTTGCTATATCCTGAAGACTTTTGGGTTTGAGATCAAAGTATGAATGAGATGATGGATCAGAATTTCACTTTCATTTCCTGGTATTTACATCTAGACGTGTTAAACACGTGTTGAACGTCAGACCAGCCAATTTTCAGGCAAGCAAAAGTAGTCAAACATATAGTGGTAAAGTAAATGAAAGTAAGTAACACTTAATATTTGGTTGCATATCCCTTGTTTGCAATATCTGCATCAATCCTGTGACTCGCTGACATCACCAAATTGTTACTTACTTCTTTTGTGATGCTTTTCCAGAATCTTTCAGTTGTTGTGTGTTTCTTCAGGAGGTGAAATGCTGCTCATTAGAGTTAAGGTATTGTGATTGACTTGGTCAGATTAAAACCTTCCACTTTTCCCTCTGATGAAGTCCTTTGTTGTGTTTGCAGTGTGTTTTGGGTCATTGTCTTACTGCATGGTGACGTTCGTTCTAATTAGATTAGATTAGATACATTTATCTGTAAATTGGCAGACAGAATGTTCCTGTAAATGTCTGAATTCATTCTGCTGCTACCATCATGAGTTACATCAATAAAGATTAGTAAGCCCGTTCCAGATGCAGTCACGCAAGCCCAAGCCATGACACTACCTCCACCATGCTTGACTAATGAGCTTGAATGTTTTGGATCATGAGCAGATCCATTCTTTCTCCACACTTTTGCCTTTCCATCACTCTGGTAGAGGTTAATCTTGGTTCCTGAACTTTTGTGGCTTGTCTCTGAATTTCGTTGTGAATTCCAATCTGGCCTTCCAGATTCTCGCTGCTGATGAGTGGTTTGCATCATGTAGTATGACCTTTATATTTCTGCTCTCAAAGCCTTTTTAAAACAGTGGATTGTGACACCTTCACCCATGCCCTGTGGAGGTTGCTAGTGATGTCATTTAATGTTGGTTTTAGGGTTTATTTTTTCAAAGCTCTCACAATGTTTCTGTCATCAATATCTCTCTGTTTTGTTTATCCTTTTTTAACAACTAAAGCAGTCAGCACAGGTGACATCCAGGGCTCAAACCAAAAGTAAACATTCAGAGCCATTAATTGTTTAAACAATCAGTCTATGAGGGCACACCTGGGCAACAAGAAACAACTGTCAGTCATATGTTCTAAGTTGTTTAACACATCTAGCTGTAAATATCAGGAAATAAAATCTGAATTCTGATCTAATATGTCTCATATTCATATTTTGATTTCAGTGATTAGCAAAAACATATGAATTGGCCTTCACATTCGGGGGACTTTTTATACACACGCACACACACAAAATATATATATAATATAAAATATATACACAGTGCCCTCCAATAATATTGGCACCCTTGGTAAATATAAGCAAAGGCGGCTTTGAAAAATGGTCTTTATTTTTTAAACTTTTGATCTTTTGTTAAAAAAAAAAATCACAAATATGCTCTGCTCTCATGCATATCAAACAAAGGTTTATAAAAAAAACTTTGTTAAATATATATATTATTGGCACCCTTTTAGTCAATAATTTGTGTTACCTCCCTTTGCCAAAATAACCGCTTTGAGTCTCCTATAATGCCTGATGAGGTTGGAGAATATATGGCAAGGGATCTGAGACCATTCCACTATACAGAATCTCTCCATCCATACATCCATCCATCCATCCATCCATTTTCTACCACTTACTCCTTCTTCAGGGTCGCGGGGCAACCTGGAGCCTATCCCAGGGAGCATCGGGCACAAGGTGGGGTACACCCTGGACAGGGTGCCAGTCCATCGCAGGGCAGAATCTCTCCAGATCCTTCAAATTTTAAGGTTCATGCAGGTGAATTCTCCTCTTCAGTTCACCCCACAGAATTTCTATGGGTTTCAAGTCAGGGGACTGTGATGGCCATGGCAGGACTTTGATTTTGATGTATGTTTTGGATCATTGTCCTGCTGGAAGATAAAATCATGGCACATTTTATGTTTTCTGGCAGAGGCAGTCAGGTTTTCATTTAATAGCTGTAGATATTTGATAGAGTCCATGATGCCATGTATCCTAACAAAATGTCCAGGCCTCTGGCAGAAAAACAGTCCTACAACATTAAAGAGGCACCACCATATTTAACCGTGGGCATGAGGTACTTTTCCATATGGCTACCTCTCTGTGTGCGCCAAAAACACATCTGGTGTTTATTACTAAAAAGCTCTATTTTGGTTTCATCTGACCATAGAACCCGATCCCATTTGAAGTTACAGCCGTAGTACTGGCAAACTGAAAATCCTTGAGTTTGTTTTTGGATGAGATTAGAGGATTGTTTCTTGAAACCTTTCCAAACAACTTGTGGTGATGTAGGTGACTTCAGATTGTAATTTTGGAGACTTTCTGACCCAAGACATCTGCAATTCTCCAGCTGTGATCCTTGGAGATTTTTTTGGCCACTCGAACCATCCTCTTCACAGTGCATTGAGACAATATAGACACACGTCCAGGTTGATTCATAACATTTCCAGTTGACTGGAACTTCTAATTATTGCCCTGATGGTGGAAATGGGCATTTTCGATGCTTGTGCTATTTTCTTATAGTCACTTCCCATTTTGTGAAGCTCAACAACCTTTTGCCGCACATCACAGCAATATTCCTTGATCTTACCCATTGTTATGAATGAGTAAGAGAATTTGGCCTATGTGTTAGCAAAGTGTTTTCGTGAAATTTTTTAAAAAGATCAAAAGGTTAAACAGTAAAGACAGTTTGTCACAGCCTCCATTGCTCATATTTACCAAGGGTGCCAATATTAGTGGAGGGACTATATATAGAATATCTCAAACTTCTACCATTTGGCACATTTTATAACTTTTATAACTTGTACTGTTTGAAAAAAATTTTTTGTTGAGAGATCACATTCCTTTATGCTTGTTACTGTTAAAGATTGTGGCTTGGAGTATCGTTTAAAATAGATGTCCAGATTAGCTGTAACTCTCGTGTGTTAAATGGTGACTGTAATTGTGTTAGGTTTGTATTGTGCGGGTTAGTAAAGTGTATGTTTGTTGTGTTTGCGCCACAATAACCAGTGGCCTGCTGTAAAAATACTAACATTGAAATCTGTTTTATTCTTTTATAGAAAAAAACCTTTGACTACTATAGACGCATTGTAAGTGGAATCTGTTTAAGTGTGCTTTGTGTTTTGAACAGGCTTAGCTTGTTTTCGCCTGCTCTAACCGCTCTTGTCGTTTTAGATCATCTATATTCAACAAGTAATCATGAGACCAAGGGTCAAGTCCTCAGTGTCCCTGGGAGCGTAAGTACAATAGATATAATCACACAATGTTTATTCATTCCCAGTTAAGTAGCCAAATCGGTATACTAGAGGGTGTCCATTAATCTGAATGCCCCAATAAGTCATTTATGCCAGCGACTGACAAATGAAAGGAAAAACCGATGGCTCTGTAATGCTATAGTCATAGTTTTTTTTCCCCTGCATGATGCTTACTTCACAGTTGTTGTTTTTTTAGAGATTTTTTGCCTTAGAGGGAAGTGTAATTGCAAATCAATACTTCTGTTTGATCACCTTAATATGGGAGTCCCTACCATCATCCACAGGGTCCATACAGGATTTTTGTGTGATAGTTGAAGCCAAAAATGTTTGATTTTGCGGCGGTTTTTTTCAAAAATTTGTGAAATATTTTTTTTTGTGCTTCTTTTTTGGGCGAACTTGCAATTGCACAAAATTGTTTTGCACGGTCTTTCGCTGTGATGTCGGTTGGTAAATGAGACCTTTTAACTGTACTCGTGTCCGGCGCACGTAAATCGAATGTGCATTGCAGTGATGTCACATGACGCGTCTTGACCAAAATCTGCAAATATTGCAGAGTTTGCATGATTTTTGCGTTTGTATCTGCATAATAACGAAATCCTGGAAGTACTGGAAAAAAATCTGAAAAAACATCAGGTGGTCTGTTTCCAATCTTCTTCTTCTACTGTCTGTAGCCATAGATTCCTGTTCTTTGGCTGACAAAGAGTAGAAGCTGATGTTAATCCAAGGTTTGATGTGTTGTGGATTCTGAGATGCTTTTCTGCCTACCACGGTTGTAAAGAGTTATCATAGTTACCGTAGGTAACTTCCTGTCAGCTCCAAACAGTCTGACCATTCTGATCTGATCTGTCTCATGAATAAGGTATTGTTCCCATGAGATCAGCAGTTTCTGGAATTCATCCTAAATGTGTTTTATGGGGTTGCGGTCAGGGCTTTCTGCAGGCTCATTGAGTTCTTTCACATCAGCCTTGGCAAACCATGTCTTTATGAGCCTCAGTTTGAGTACAGGGGCATCGTCATGCCGGAACAAGTTTAGGTCTAGTGAAGGGAAATCTTCATGCTACAGTATACAAAGAAATTCTAGACAATGATGTGCTTCCACCCACATATGGGTATGAAGCACAGGTGTTAATAGCTGTTATTAATATTTAGTAATACTGTATGTAGCATGTTCCTTTTTTGTTGTTACTACAGTGCCCTCCACTAATATTGGCACCCTTGGAAAATATGAGCAAAGAAGTCTGAAAATTTGTCTTTATTGTTGAACCTTTTTATTTTTTGTTTAAAAAACTCACAAAAATACTCTGCTCTCATGAATATCAAACAATTACAAATGCAACACTGGTTAAACCACACACATAAGAAAAACTTTGTTAAATATATGTGTGGCACAATTATTGGCACCCTTACGAATTCATATTTCATATGAGAAAAATCTATTTGAAATACAAAGCCAATTGATTTGAAAAGTCATGTTACATACGTGTTTGTTAATATATAAAATGTGTATTTTAAATATTTATTTCATTTAAAAATGTACAGTACATTTTCATGGTACAGTCAGTACTGATTTTTTATTTTTGTAATAAAGCTCTGTGAGTGTTTTTGAAGAACTATTGGTTGATTAATCGGTTATCAGTATCTGTAAAATCCACTATTGGTCGACCGCTATGTCAAACAGAGAAATATCAGGCTAATTGAGTGAAATGTATTAGTGTTTGATAATTGCAGACTTTTGGACTTGACTTTATAAAATGTGTGCGTAACAAACTTCACAGACTGGCAAGGAGAAGGCGGGATCCGGCTGAAAATAAACAGAATTTTAATAGCTAATTACCATAAATCAAACATAACATAAACCACAAACATAAAGTCTGTCTCTCCCTCACTGGTGCTTCCAGCTGCTCCTTTATCTCTCTCTCTCTCTCTCTCTCATTAGCCAAACCAGTGCCGGGTGTGCATCCTCATCTCAACCTGGCTTTGCCCTCCTCCTCGTCACAGTCTGTCTGTTGGTCTTTGTTTTACACAAGTGTTTGTGCACTTTTTGTCTTCCCACTCATTCAGCCTTGTGAAACACATGACAACATATCAGAACCACGATCCGTTTCTCAACCCGTGTATTCCCAGCAACCCGTGGCAAAGTGATGATGTCACATACTGGGATCTGAACATGAGAAAGTGAGTTTTTGACTCGTACTACTACTACTACTACTACTAATAATAAATAATAATAATAATGTAAATGCATGCATGTTATGTTAATTGACATGACCAGTCTTGGAAATAAACACTAGGACTGGGCACGAGTACTCACAAGTGACAGCGGTGATTGAACGTGAAAAACACAATGAAAGCATAAATTAACATTTTACATACGTTTTACATTGACTGGAGTGCAGTTGCATATTCTTAATGAGGACACAAACTGCCTTAAAGCACCTCACCATTACATCTAGGATGTTTGGTGTAACATGGCGGCAAGTTATGAAAGGATGTCTGTCTTGTGTCTGTTTTGGGTATCGACACACATTCAGCGCGCTCTGACAGTGGCATTGTATTAAACATGGGAGAAAAGGGAGAAGGCTATATGTAAATACAGTCCCCTCGAAGTACGGAACGGCAAGTCCGGTTTTTTAGTTTTTCCTGTAAACCGAGGACTTTTGGTTTGAGGTCAAAAGATGAATATGACATGATCGATTGGAATTTCAGTTTATACTTCCTGATATTTACATCTAGAACATGGCACCTTTTATTTAAACCCACCCATTTTTCAAGTGATCATAAATACTGGAACACGCGACTGACAGGTGTTTCTCGTTGCCCAGGTGTGTCCTGTTAGATTCATTGATTGATTGTTTAAACAATACTAGTTTTGAACATCTACTCTTGGTTTGAGCTCTAGTTTTTACCTGTGAAGGCTGCATTTGTTGTTTAAAAGGATAAACCAGCATGAAGATCAGAGAGCTGTCTATGGGAAAAAAGCAAGCCATTTGGAAGCTTAGAAAAGGGGCAAAATCCATTTGGAATGCCCGGAAAACGAAAGACACCACTGGTGTACTCTAACAACCAGCCATGCTTTAAGCTAGATCTAGATGTAAATATCAGGAAATGAAAGCTGAAAGCTGATCTCAAACCACACAAAAAGTCTTCAGTGTGTAGCAAAAACAAAAGAATTGAACTTGCCATTCCAATACATTCGGAAGGGGCTGCCTTTCTTTTAAACTGCGCCACGTTATGGAGCTTAGAAACTGGCAAATGACTATGAATATCATATGTTTATACGATTCATATGATATTGTATTTTGAAATAAAGATTTAAAATGATGAGTCAAAACTTTTTATGTTCTAATCAGATAGCTAGTTTTCTATAATAGCTAACACTCAATGCTTAGTATATAGTATACAATAGTTAGACTATATTAATGTTAGCTTGCTTGCTAACAACCAAATTTAGCTGCTTAATAGCAATTTAGCTATTTCACAATAATGTACTTTTTACTGGAACTCATGGTTTATATCTTTTGGTTTTGACTCTACTTTCCTCCACGTCTCTTCACTTTCAATTTATTGGACAAGTGACTTTTTTTTCCCCCTGGGAGTCTGGGAGTTTGTAATTACAACAATAAATCCTTTGTAATTAATGTCATGTGTTAAACTTTTTATCAGCTTGTTCCATCCGGGGGCATTCTCCTTCAGCTTCAATAACGACATGACGGTCCATATTTATGGACGTTTAACCTGTCACTTCAGAACGTGTAGCAGTGCCAGTTATGTTGCTAACTGATAAACGATGATGGTTATCTGTAACGATGTTTTTGTAGGAAAAACGTGGTTTTCGCTTACGCAGTCTATCAAAGATCCACGCGGCCGCGCCGATTTCAAGCTCTTCCTGAAGAAGGAATTCAGTGGTGTGTGTGGCGACTCTTACAGATGATTCTGGACTATGGGTCTATGCTTTAAATGACCGCTCATTGATTTATTGATTTTATACTTTGCAGGTGAGAATTTGGCCTTTTGGGAGGCTGCTGAGGAGATGAAGTGGGGAGCGGCAGCGACCATGTCTGAGAAAGCTGAGACCACTTTTAAGTGAGACCTTTATTAGTAAAATGTGTAAAATTTCCTCACTTGGCCTTTTCTCAATGAGGCAACAATAATCCATTTACTTTTGGGATAATTATTAATAATAATAATAATAATAATAATAATCCATATTAAATAAATATCCAGTGAAAATGTATATATTGAACCATTGCAGTTTTTTAAAGACATCATTCATTTGCATTTATTCAGCATGCTCTTGAATATTCTTGTCACATTTCAGAGAAAATACATGCATGTATTTGTTTATTTGGGCACATATAGTTGTGCCCAAAAATTTGCATACCCCTCGCAGAATCTGTTAATCTTAATACTGTTAACAAAATAAGATTGATCATAAAAATCCAACATTGTTGTTTATTTAGTTCTGTCCTGAAGAAGCTATTTCACATAACAGATGTTTACATATAGTTCACAAGACAATAGATGAATTTATAAAAATTACCCCGTTCAAAAGTTTACATACGCTTGATTATTAATACCGTCTGTCGTTACCTGTATGATCAGTGACTGTGTTTATGTTTTGTGATAGTTGTTCATGAGTCCTTTGATTGTCCCTCGATTGTCCACTGATCTTCAGAAAAAATCCTCCAGGTCCTGCACATTCTTTACTTCAGCTAGTATCTTGTCTTTTGTACTATATATACACACATCTGTTATGTGAAATAGTTTATTCAGGACAGAAAGAAACAACATGGGATTTTTTTTTATTGATCCATCTTATTTTGTTAACAGTATTAAGATTTAGCAGATTTTGCAAGGGGTATGCAAACTTTTGGGCACAATGGTATGTATTTCATATTGGCAGACATAAGCATCCAATACTGGACGTCCATTTCCATTTGCTCTGCCTGTGAAACAAAACGAAAGAAAATCCCAAAGTTGAGCCATGAGATGTGTTCCTGATGGGAAAACAAGCAAGATGTCATTAACAAACTCTGAACTTTGTGTGTGTGTGTGTGTGTGTGTGTGTGTGTATGTGTGTGTATGTGTGTGTGTGTGCAGGACGTTTTTAGCTCCAGGAGCTCCACGTTGGATTAACATTGACGGTCGGACGATGGGACTGACAGTGAAGGGTTTAGAACATCCACACCGCTATGTCCTGGATGCAGCTCAAACACACATCTTCATGCTGATGAAAAAGGTTTGGAACGTATCTTGAGGTCCACCGAATAAAGCTCCTTGAGTAGAAAGATCTATAAAGCTATAGAGAATAAAGCTCCCTGAGTAGAAAGATCTATAAAGCTATAGAGAATAAAGCTCCCTGAGTAGAAAGATCTATAAAGCTATAGAGAATAAAGCTCCCTGAGTAGAAAGATCTATAAAGCTATAGAGAATAAAGCTCCCTGAGTAGAAAGATCTATAAAGCTATAGAGAATAAAGCTCCCTGAGTAGAAAGATCTTGAATGAGATGCTACCAATGTCGCTAACAAACGATCCTTTTTTTTTTCTTTTTTTTTTAATGAACACTTCTATTTTACCTTGATCCTCTTAGCTGTGACCTGAACATCATGTCTACAATAGAAATAGAACTGTGAATAAAACGGAGCACTTTTAAGCTCATGTTGAAAAAACCCCCAAAAACGATTACTATTGTCCAGCTTGCAGTAAAAATCCTAAATGGGGGGAAAAATGATTATTGCTTAACGATTGTTCTGTAATTCTGCATGTCACCCGCAGGACACGTTTTATCGCTATCTGAAGTCACCAGTTTACAAGGACATGCAGAAAAAGGCGATCTCACCCGTGCCGCATAACTTCACGTAAGTGTTATAACATATCCAGGTTACGTTTGTGTTAAACTGCACCGATTATGGTTTTTCAGATAGTACCTTTCATGTAGTTTGTTATACAGCTGTTTGTGAATGAAAAAACATCTGCAAAGTTTCAACTCTCAAAGTTATTGACTCCCAAAAGAAGGAACCGATTCTGAACAGCTGAAACGAGTCATTAGAGATTCCAGACTTTACTTTCTGTACTAACCTACATAGGTTGGTAACAAAAAGCCCCGCCTCCGGTGTTCATTGGCTGCTCACTGACGGACAGAGCTGAAACTCGTTATGGTAGTGGGCGTTTCCCTTTCAACCCACAGTGCTAGACCAATCACAACAGACTGGGACACGGTAACTGGGACAGTCGTTTGTAACACGATTGGGGGGGGGGTGTCAATGCTGTAGTTTAAATTATATGCACATTAAAGTGTTTTATGACCTTGGATGTATGTAAACCTATTGTATGAGACCTCGAAAACAAAATTAGGCACGTTTCAAACCATTATAGATGCGCTTTAAGGGAAATTAAGTTGTTTGGGACAGAGGTGGCGACATCCACGGTTTAGTCATAGCATTTATGAGACCAAAAATGAATGAATGAATATAATTCATAATAGTTAGGAAAAATCAGTTGACGGACAGGGGGCGTGAAAAATGGATTTGTTTCTGTTAGTGGTTACTTTTGGCTTCATGCCGAATTTCTTTAGGTGACCTTTGCCTTGTCTTGTGAGCCAAGAGAATCCAAGTCATTGGGACTGTGACATTTTGGATTATAAAAAAAAATTTCAAAATGGAGCAGAAATCACACCAGACTTTTGCCTCGCTGTTTTCTTAGTGTTGTTTGGCATACAACAGAAGGAAAAAAAACGCCACTGATGTATGATCTGCACTTGTATAGCGCTTTGTTAACCTTATCAGTTCTACAAAGTGCTTTACACTGTGTCTCATTCACCCATTCACAGACACACACACACACCAGTGGTAGCGGAGCTGCCATGCAAGGCGCTAACTTGTCATCGGGAGCAACTTGGGGTTCAGTGTCTTGCCCAAGGACACTCCGGTATGTGGAGTCACGTGGGCCGGGAATCGAACCACAAATCCTACGATTAGTGGACTACCACCTGATCCACAGCCGCCCCTAGCTGTATGCTAGGATTTACTGTGGCATTTTTTTTCTCCACCTGTTCAGATTTTCTTGTAAGCAAAGTTAGCACATTCAAGTTAGCAAGTATCCTTATCCGTTTGGTGGTGATCAGTGACATGATGTATGGTGATTTTAACCGTGGATGATATTGTTGTTTGATTCGCTTGAGTCTGAGGTTATGTTCACTAACTCTTCAGTGTACACTAAATGTATCATTATTGTTTATCTCGACCGGTATTTTTGTGACTGTTGGGTGTTTGTGATCCAGACTAGTAGTTTTTCTCTCCCCTCTGCAGTGATGCTGAACTGGCGCAAAAGGCTAGAACCCGTAAGCCCAGCATCGACCCTATCATTTTGTGGCAGCAGGAACAGGAGGAAAAGGCCAAAGCGGAAGCTGCAGCCAGACCGATCGACATTAAACAACTGATGGCCAGCAAACTGGACCGCAAGTGACAGAGTTTAATGGAATGGATTTTGATTGACTTTCAGATGAGGCATTATATATGAATGTCGTTATGTTGTATGCTGTATGTAAGTACAGAATGACTCATACTGACTGTAGTTTTGCTTAGAGTATTGATTTCTTTAAAGCTGAAAAAAAGTTCATTTTCCTGTATAAATGACATTATGTGCATAAAAGTCATTATGTGCCCATATTTGGTTATGTGATGTATCCTGATATTCAGATTGCTAGCCTGGAAACTGAGAACTTTGCTTTGTAAGCAGCATCACGATAGCATAGAATGAGTAGTGCAACAGAGGTAGTGAACAAGCTTTTTCACTCGTATCGTCTTTTTGGTATTACATTTGTGTACATTGATATGGAGTATTGCTAGCTATTTTATTACTTACTATTCATACGCAAGAAAATCCTCACCATGTCCCAATCAAGCTGCAGAATCATTGGTGACTTTCCACAACCTTGAAATAACAGTATTTATAGTTTTATTTCAACTATTATTATTACTATTATTTTTTCAATTTCAATATTTTCAATTATTTGCATTCTCTGGAAGCTGTTTTAGCCTTTGACCAAATATACTGTACAAAATCTGGTCTCAAGATTCAATTCCATTGTATTTATATTTCACTTTGAACAATGAAATATTGTCACGACGCAACTTTTTGTTGTGCTTGCTGGTCTTGATGGCAGTAGAGATGCTTTCTGCAGCTGCCTTAAGGTCATGACGCCAGCAGTAGCGACCATCTCCCAGGACTCTTGGGCAGTTGCTGAGGACATGATTTTACCTCATTCTGGCCCCAAACGTGGAGATTTGATGGATTTGGCTGGATCAAAAGCTCAGTGCGCTGGGGTCTGCCTGCCACATGTCTGTCAAGGTGATCTTCAGTTTTAGCACATTCTCCCATCTTGTCTTCCTCATCTGAGCTCGGCTCCACTTATGCTTGCTCTGGGTCTTGTTGTATTGGGCTTAGGCGTGCTTCCTAGCCCCTGCTCCTCCATTAGCCACCACCCCGTACTATTGCCCTGTCCCTCAGCCATGCCTCTGCTGACTCAAACTTGTTTGGGCCCTGACTTCCGGCCTGTCAGGAACTTTATGCCTGCCATCGTGACTTTATGGTCTCAATTGATCAGCAGTGTTTGGTCACAGCTAATTTAGGCAATAATGGTGCTATACCTAGTAACCAACTCCAGAATGAAGTTCATGGTTTTGAGGGGGGGTGTTAATGTTTCCAGTCCTAGCAAAAATTTTCATCAGAGTTCTAATGGCACTGATCCAAATTGATCCAACTACTTCCAAAATTGACCCTGAGTTCAGGTTATGGTGTGGAATTCTGCAAGTTCTCCCCATGCCCCCATGTGTGGGTTTCCTCCAGGTTGTCCAGCTCTCTTCTAATTCTCTGGTTTCCTTCCAAAAATCAGACGGGTAGATGGATTGGCTAAACTAGATTGCCCTTAGGTGTGAATGAGTGTGAATGTGTGCATGTATGGTGCTCTGTGATGGACTGGTATCCCACAGCGGCTTAGTGATTAGCACCGTTGCCTCACACCTCCGGGATTGGGGGGGTTCAGATCTGCCCTGGCTGCTGCGGCGTTTGCATGTTCTCTCATGTTTCCTCTCCCAGACCAAAGACATACGTTGTAGGCTGATTGGCATTTCTAAATTGTCCATAGTGTGCGATTGGACCCTGCGATGGCTTGGCACCCTGTCCAGGGTGTCCCATGCCTAGGATAGGCTCCAAGCTCCCTGCGACCCTGATGAAGGATTAGCGGTATGGAAAATGTCTAGATGGATGGGTGTATTCCCGACAGATCCACAATGACCCTAACCCGGATAAAGGGCAGTACGCACAGTCAGGATTCAATACTGAAAATGCACTCATCATGGCATTTTATCCATAGCAGAATTCTGCAGGTGAACATGTCTACTGTTGACCCTTGTTTGTTATCCACAGTGAAGGATGATGAGGGGCTTTTATCAGTCAACTAGTTATAGCTGAAATCAGACCACCCATGTCATCTATATAGACAGAGTGTTCTAGATGGGGTTAAAGTGCTAACTTCAGCATATAGTAGTTTATACATAGCTTAGTACAATGATTGTAATAGGTCCCTTCTCATATTCATTATTTTCTATTTCGATGTCTTTTTCTTGACGTCTCACTCATTACTGCCCGTTAATGAGGTGAGCGTGAAATAAAGTATTGTGAAGCTGTAGTAAAATGCATTAAACTGTTATCCGATTGCTTGCCTTTTCATTTTCTACAACATTTCTTTACATCCATACGCTCGTGTATTTCTCGAAGAGGTCAATTAGTTACGAATTAAGTGAGGTGGCAAGAAAATTATACTTTCTTTATTTTTTCCATATTCTTTAATTAGTGCCAATACTACTACTTTTTTTCCCTTGATGGCATTCTTAGACCTCGACATAATGAACTAGCATGAGGATGTGACGCCAAAGCACTTCTGTAAGTCGCTCTGGATAAAGCAGTCTGTTAAACGCTATAAACGTAATAAAAATAAGCAATTTACACGCCACAGTATATTCCAGATATCTGCGGATTAATCCATGCAGATCATATGATTTGAAGTCGATCAAAGGGGTCTGGGGTTTACATTAGTAAGTTGTCTTATGCATGAATGCATATACACTCAGCACACGTAGGATATGAACGTTTTTTTTTCTGAAATGATGTGGAAGCACTTGTATAGACAATTTACAAATAAAATCTGTTCATATTCAGCTTGATGGAGCCCATTATGAGGTCATTTGATACATATACACACACACCTTTATTTCTAGCATAAGAAATGCAAGCACACCATTTTATCTCAAACCATATTTATAAGTATATATTATTTATACAGAAAGTGAATAACACGTTAAAAACCTTACACTTCACCCAAGAATAAATTATTTGGCCATGCCAGAAAGCCAGCCTAACTTGAAGAGGGAGGGGCCAACAGCTTCCTCTTCCTGATTGGCTAACTGCCGGAAGAGGTTTCCTGGGCGGAAGCTGTCTTCTGGAATTGGATTGGATGAAGGCGCAATCTGAAAAGAACGAGACGAGTAAGGAAAAACTCCTATGCATACCAATGTGTGGTTGTGTTGTGGATTTAAACATTTTTTTGGTGGGTTTATTTGTTTTTGTGTATGAAAAATTGTGTATTTAAAAAAAAAAAACACCACATAATATTGTCTCTGTAGATTCATCAGTAAATTTTTTGCTTGATCAGTAATGATAAAAAAAATAAAAAATATATATATATATATATATATATATATATATAATATATATATATATATATATATATATATATATATATATATGCCCCCCCCCCTTCAGATTGGATGAAGCTAAGGGATTAAAAATAATTCATTTGAATAAGGAGGGTTGCCATAGATTTGGTATCAGAGCTATTTATACCAGCAGTTGATCCTATATACTGTGAATGTGTTTTTGTAAAGGTAACATTTTATTTAAATAAGTGTATAACTATTAGAATCATTTATAGGCCACACACTGCACCTGTAGAGTCCTTTAACCTCCTGATTTCTACTATTCGGGCTGTTTCTTGTAGAAATGAATAGATCCTATTAGAGGATTTCAGTACAAATTGGTTAGACAAGTCATCTGATAAAGGAAAAAATAAATAATAATAATTAAAAAAAACCCACAAACATTCTTCCTAATTTAAATGTTACTCAAATCAAATAAAAGTTGCCTATTTGATAGTACAGGATCCTTTCCCCATCGCCCAGGCATTTAATCAGCATTTCTCCACCGTCGGTTCCATTTTAGGAACAGATTCTCATTTAGCTTCTGGCTTTAAGGAAACGTTAACTTGTCCCAGTTATTTTTCCACTTAGGAATATTTTACCGACACAAGTTCAAAAAGCCATTAATTATTTAAGTGTGGAAAGCGGTATTGGCCTTGACAGAATATGGTAAATAGGTTTATTAAATTAGCTTCCCATATCTTAATGCATCCTCTTGCTGACTTGTTTAATCTCTCTGTGGCTACATGTGAGCTGCCAACTATTTGGAAACCATCTCCATAAAGGAGGTGATGTACTTGATCTAAACAATTATAGTCTGTTATCCGTTACATGTTCTATATCTAAAGTGTTTGAAAAATTCTTTTCTAAAAACTTTCACATTACCTCATAATTAACCAAATCTGGTCACCATTTCAATCTGGTTTTTGGTCTAAATCATTCCACAACCACTTCGTTGCTTAAACTTACCAACAACGTGTTCTATGCTACTGATGATGGGTCACTAAAGGGTGCAATTATTATTGACTTAACTAAAGCGTTTGATCATTATTTGCTATTAGATAAGCTATATCCATCTGAAAAAGCTGTTTTATGGTTCAGTTCATACTTGCATAATAGGTAACAATGTGTAGTAGTAAAACGACTTAAATCAGGAGTACCCCAGGGTTCAATATTGGGTTCAATATCGGGTCCCCCCCATCTATGTAAATCACTTACCATCAATTCTAACTAACTGTTCCACTCAACTTTATGCTGATGATCCTGTCATCTGTCATATAGACATCTACACCAACATTCTTACACCAAAAAACTCGTGTTCAACAAACCAAAAAAAAAAACAACGAGTCTTTTCTTATGATTTTTAGTACTAGGCAGAAATGTAAATTAAATAGCACTCCATGTGAAATAATATGTTATGATGGAACTCCTTTACATAAAATTTATAACATTAAATATCTTGGCATATTACCAGACTCTGAGCTTTCATTCAAACGTCACACTGGTTATGTGGTACGTAACGTTCATTTTGGAATTAATGTTTTATTTATCGATGCCGACATCACATTACACACCGATCGTAAAAAATAATAAAAATGTAACTTTTGCCTTAAAGTCGGACCTTACTTCACAGAATATTTTTTATAATAGACTTTGTAGATTTGTCTTGGGTTGTTCCTTCTTTACTCGTCACTGTACAATGTATGATGAATTGAATTGGCCATCTTTAAAAATTTAGAAGACATTCATTCATTACATTATATTTAAATGTATTTATTTTGATTACCCTATTTATTTAAAACAGTATCTTCTACCTGCAGGCGATCTGTTAAACCCTATCTAGTTGTTTCTCATGTCAAGAAAGCTATTGGTAAAAGAGCATTTCTGTTTAAAGCACCCGGAGACTGGAATAAATTACCGACTAAAACTAAATCTAGTGCAACACTTGGTGTATTTAAAAGGAGTCATAACATTACTGTGAATGTTTTCCTTCTGGTTGTGCATGTATAAGCTCTGCAAAGTCCTGAAACTCAGGGACTTGTTCTATCTAACAGAGAAAACTCCTCCAGACCTGCCCAAACTGGGTCGTTCGAATTCCAGATTTACTGCCGTAATTTCTCTACGTCATGGAGTGCACTATCAGTATAATCCCTGCCAAAGGCAGCCACGAACAAAGAAGGCGAGGCTTCAGTGAATTGTTTGGTGTGAAAGCAAAATCACTTCGGCCTTCCGAAAAAAAAATCATGAATCAGTGGTTACTGTTTATTTATAACGCTGTTCCTGAGCAGTACAACCCAAGCGTTTGCTTGTGCACAGCGGATTTCACGGAGGACAGCTTCCTGAACCTGGGCGAGTACGACGCAGACTATAAACAAAGGCTACTCCTGAAAAGTCGGGCGACTCCCACTTTGCTCTGACAATCTTGCGCTTCTGAATCAGAATCTCAATGTGTGTTTGATTTTATCTGCTACTGACTGTTCAAAAGCAGAGTTTTGTGTTGTGGCTCAGTTGTAGACTTCTGCTAAGGTGCTAGCTAAAGTTTGCGAAGTTGCCTCAGTTTTGTAAGTGTTTGTTTGTATGTTGGTGGTCTGACAGAGACGTTGATTGTAGCTGCTGTTGTGATTGTATCGTGAAACGGTTTATAAATCAATCGAATCACAAGAAACCTAGCTTTCCAAACATATATTGCATGAGTACCTACACACACGTAGAAGCAGTGTACAGCATAGTTAGTCCTGCCGACAGGGTCAGAAAGGTGAGAGAGTTACCAAAAAAACAAACAAACAAACATTCTGCTCAAGTGGTGTTTGCAAACTTAATTCCGCTTGATCATCCGCGTTGTCTGAATTCGAACTGATACTGTAAAATCGACGACGTGTTGCTTAGGAGCTTATAATTGCTTTAGAAGCTTTGGAGGCTAAAGTTAACCCAAGGGGCGTTACAATTCCCAATTCACTCGTGAGGCTTTCAGTCAATCATAACGCAACGGGTCAACTGGCCAATCAGAACTCTGGGCTTTTCAGAAGGACGGGCTTTGGAGAAATCGGAGGGTTTCAGGCAGGCTGGGAATAGAGGCACTGCAATAAATGTACATTATTTGACAAATTATTTTTTATTACTTTAAAGCATGTTAACCTATTCTATTATACCCGATTAAATATATTATATATAATAATTAAAGTTTTAAAAACCATATGATTCCTTTAAGCAAGAGTTGTCCACTTATTTAAATAATGATTGTGTGTGTTATACAGATTTTCAATTTTCTCATTTACTGCTTGTTATAAAGCCGTGGTTGTGTGGTGGGTTTTTTTTTTTTTTTTTTTTTTTTTTTTTTTTTTTTTTTTTTTTTTTTTTTTTTTTTTGTTTTTGTTTTGTGTTTTTTTTTTTTTTTTTTTTTTTTTTTTTTTTTTTTGTGGGTGGTTTTTTTTATTATTTTTTTTGGTGTGTGTGTTTGAGGGGGGGGGGCCCGGGGGAGAAGAGGGGACGGGGCAATTGGTTTGTTTTATTTATAATATAATAATTTATCATCCATATTATGGTCAAGGCAAACTGTGATTATTTATTTCTAAACATGCCGTTTCAAACCGCAGAAGCTGTGCCGTAGTGACTCGAGTTAATCAGTTGGATTTAAAGTGGCTTGTTCCAACACTGTTGTGCCTTATACATTTGGAGTGTGACATTTCGAGCCAAAACGCAAGGGAATTCACCTGCCCATAGGACTAGCTAATTAAATGTAGAATTTCTCCCGGTTAGCATTCGTGCGAGTGTCTGACAGAAGGAGTCTGATAATCGTGCAGCTAGCTCAAGCTGTTCCACTCGTTTCTAACTAACAACACAAACATGCAAAACACACAGCACCATCACGCCTTATTGTTACTTCACCGAGTGCTTTGAGATCTGGAAAGCCGTCTCTCTAGAACATTGTAACGTGAGACTGAAAGTGTAAAGCAAACAAATTGCACGTTAATAGAGGAAAAGAAAAGAATGAAAAACCTTCAAAGCTGAACTTTTCACCCATACTCCAGCTATCCTGAATCAGCAAGCAGTATATTCTGTGACACACACACACACACAAAAAATTATTCGTGATATACACTCACAAGCGGTCTGGTGATGTCTGTCGCTCTAGAAGATGATTTGGATTTCCGGGAATTGGTCATACTCAGCGGCAGCAACCCGAACCTTCCGAGAACAAACAAAAAAATAAATAAACAAACAAACATTGCATCAAGTTCGTAATTTCGTAGTAAAATGCCACTACTAACGAGAAAAGAAGCGAGTGCGTAATGAGCCATACCGGATCTGACTGCTGGCCAATGGAAGGATCTTGTACGGCTCCTGTGAGCTTACATTACTGCTTCTGGGAGTGAACTGCTTCTCTGCGCCAGTTAAAAGTCCTAAGAGTACCTGAAAATGATGATAAACGATCATTATGGGCAAGAGGGAAAAATGGCCTAATAAGAGTTATGAACTGAACTCCACATTGTTTACTGAACGAGGAATTAAGTAGCCTCATATTCTAAAGCAGGAGTGTCCGATCTCAAACACCTAGAGGCGGTGTGGGTGCAGGCTTTCATACCAACCTAGCAGAATCCGCACCCAAGTCTACCGAAAGCCAAGCTCGACTGATTAAACAGGTGGAATCGGGTGCTTGATTGGAACGAGAACCTGCACCTGCATCATTCCTTTATGGATAAGATTGGACACCACTGATTTAAAGGCATATCTAATAGTTTTAAATGTCAATATTTCTCACACACATTCAAGGGTTTCCACAGTTCAGTAGTAACTCTTGGAAGACAACAGTGTCGGGAGGCGTGTCCATGTTTAGTTAAATGAAATGAGCTGCCTTGATGGCAGTCTGGTACTCTTTACTAAAACTAAATTGTGGAATAATCGTGCATTTTGCTAGCTGCAACAACTAATTGATAAAATGGATAGTAATCGATGATGAAATTCATCGTCAACGAATCGCGTTATCGATTAGTTGGTCTGCGTGCGGCACGGGGTGCGTTTACTCACTGCATCACTGCTCTGAAAACATGCTTCGAGAGTAAATACTGAAGTTGTATCCCAATGACGTACTATACACTTACACTATGCACTATATACTCTACCGTCTAGTGTGTGGATTTTGGAAAGGTAATATCGTCTCAAATGGAACACTAGCGGGTTTTTTTTTTTACTAACAGGAAGTATAAGCCGCTTCCTGACGCATGACGTCATATGCACACTGGCATTAGCAGATACCGACAATGACTTTCTTCTGTTTACTGTTTATGTACTTAGTTAATG